>JAQIXT010001741.1:0-13832 GCA_034700445.1 Stenotaenia linearis
TTGAAAAGGATGTTGTATCACTAAAAAGAAATCAGAAGAATTAAAGACATTACCTTCAGTGACATCTCCCTGAAATTTGGAAAATAAAAAGGGATTATTAACAGACAGACTGGCTTCTGTAATGTAGAGCCGTAGGCTTGTTACACCACATGGATGCCACTCAACTCCCCCTCGCAGTCGCAAACCAAATGCCCTTTCGATGTTTCTGATGTCCATAGAGTTTAGCAAATGAAGTCTATGATAATTAACCTGAAACGAATCTCTAGTGCTATTAATTATTTCTCTGGATTCAATTTTTTGCTTTAATTTTGCTACTATACTCAACCTATCCGATTTTGCCAAGCGTAAGTGGTGTAAATTAGCTTCATGTCTATAGTAGAGTAAACAAATCTCAACTGTAATTATATTAACAAAATTAATTTTTTTAAATCTTGATGTGCAAGCGACTCATAAAACTACTCATTACTCACAAAACCACTTACTACTCACAAAACTACTCACAACTCATAAAACTACTCACTACTCACAAAACCACTTACTACTCGCAAAACAACTCACTACTCATAAAACCACTTACCAATTTTTGAACTTTCTCTAAATTTTCTTTTTTCAGTATTTTGAGATTTGTAGACTCCACTTCGATGACAATAATACGATACCAATTTTCCATTGATGTTCTTTGTTCCATCGTGCTTGACATAGTTAGTGTTGCTTTCTTTTTCCATGTTTGAAATTCTTCATCCGTGTTGAATGATAAGGTCGTGGGAAAATCCCATTTATGATGTAACTTTAGGTGGTCTCTCAATGTTGTGGTGATCTTCATGTGTTGGTTGGGTTGTTTTTGCTGGGTGGTTTGTTTCATTCGTATATTGTTGGACTTTTGGTATTGTTAACATTTTGCTGATTTGTGCTTATTACTGCTTATTACTGCTTTATGATGATTTTGTGGCAGGTCATGTATGGCCTTTGTAGCCGCTTGTGACCTTAACCAGTATTTCTTCTTCAATGTTGTGGTATTTGAATAAAACCCTTCACAGTTTGCTTCTCGGCATTTAAATGCATAGTTTTTGGTTTTACCTAAAAATCAAAATATATTTAATAATATTTTCATTAATGAACAACTATAAAATAATAATTTCATATTACCTGGATTAATTTTGTGCAAATTTTTCATATGACGGGTTAAATTTGATAGCTTCGATGTCGTTTTCTTGTAAATATGACAGTGAATAAGAATATAAAATAATGCAAGTTATAAATGATAAACTAAATATTATAGCAATTAAAGTATACCTGATTTTGACAGTTCTTTTGGAATAGTATTTTTGATTCACAGTTTTCTATACTAATTGTTTCATCATCTGAGTCACTAGTCTAAGCTCATCTCAGTATCTTCATCAACTGCAACTGTCATTAATGATATAGCTGCTTCTTTTGTTAGAGTTGAATCTAGATCAATAATTGTTTTTACTATTAGTAGTATGATTTTGGGGCTCCTGGCACAAGGGCATCAATAATACTTGCCCGCAATGCACGTAAGGGTGTCTCGGCCGCCGTGGAAGTCGCATTTCCTCTGGGGGAGCAAGCAGCTGCATTCGCCATCAATGCTTATTCTGCATGCATGCCGCAAGAGGTTCAATGCCGTCAGTATTTGAATGTGTACTATGGGTGACCGAATTAACTAACATTTATGTAGAATGTTTATTCTTCCATTCATCAATGTGTATAATGTTTGCTACCAGCAAACTGCCTGTGTTGCATCTAGAAGAATCGCTAATACGGCAGTTTTAAGAGAGCTATAAATGATAGGTGATAGTAATTTTTCTCATATAGTTTGTCTGCTTCAGTATGTCTGCATGTTTGAAATACATAAGAGTTACAGCTGCTGCTTATCCTCCCCAAAAGACTGACTCCTCAGTGTGCAGGATGCGACCTGTTGAGGTTGGTATTCTTTATACATTTTTTATAAAGTTATTTTATATCACAGTTATAATTTTATTTAGTCCTAATCACTTTGTTATTCCCGTGCAAGAAAAAATGTTAATTTATACTGATTTGAAAATTTCGCTGCCTGAGGGGTGCTATAGCAGGATAGATCTTATTTATTTTTCATATTAAAATTAAGCAAAGTTTATAATTCTTAATTTTACCTTTATTTCAGCCCCACAAAGTGGTTTAGCAGCCTATAATTTTATTGATGTCGGTGCGGACATTATCGATCCTGATTACAAAGATGTAGTGTTTGTTTTACTGTACAATTTCAGCAACAGTCCTTTTTATGGTGAGTTTAAAAACTACATTTATATTTATATTCTGTATTTTTTAAATAAATTATTACTTACGTTTGATTGAGACCGGATCGCCCAGCTGATTTGTGAAAGGATCACTTTACCAATAGCAGTTGAAGTGGAGGTGAGTATTTTCAATTTTTTCCTAACAATTAAAGTAACAATTTTTTTATCATTTAGGAGCTTGATGAAACCCTCCGCGGTGCAGATGGATTTGGATCCACAGGGAATTGATTAATTTTTTTATTTTTTATGTATTCTGTAAATTTCATTTGAAAATAAAAAATTTATATAAACAGTACTGTGAAGGTGAGTATTTTCAATTTTTTCCTAACAATTAAAGTAACAATTTTTTTTATCATTTAGGAGCTTGATGAAACCCTCCACGATGCAGATGGATTTGGATCCACAGGGAATTGATTAATTTTTTTATTTTTTATGTATTCTGTAAATTTCATTTGAAAATAAAAAAATTTATACAAACAGTACTGTATATTTTATTAGATTAAAAGCATCTTTTTCTCTCTTACAAAAAGTGTTTTTATTTTATAATAAAAAAATCAATATCCATCACTTTATAATATTTAGTTAATCAGTTTAACATTGTACCTGGCAATTTTATTAGCACCGGTAATGAAGAATTCAACAACCTTTCAACATCACCTGAGAGAGATTCAGTTATTGACTCATTGTTGTTTTCTCCCTAAAATTTGTATAGTGGCATTGGACATGCTAGATTTTTGTTTTACTATGTTCAATTTTATCTTTCCTTTGACAGGTGTTCTTTAGGTTGAATTTCAGAAGGTCGAATCTCATTCAGCAGAAGGTCGACATCTACAAGGTCTAATTTGTGGCTGCATTCACAAAGTCGAATGAATGTCGTCATTTATAAGGTCAAATTTCTATTCTCAGTCAGATGGTCGATTTTAATACATTGGCCAGTCATGAAGTCGACTTTGTCTTTCCATTTACAAGATCGACAGTCATGAGATCGAATTTCATTTTGCAAGCACAGTGTCGAATTATTCAATACAATCACAAAGTCGAATTTGTTTTTACAGGCACAAGGTCGAATTTATTTTCAAGGCATAAGGTCGAATTTATTTTGTCAAGCACATGGTCGAAATAATTTTCTCAGTCACAAAGTCGAATTTGTGAATTTGAAAAATTTTAGAAATTGCATTTTCTTTGAAAAAAAATTCAGTTTTCAAGCCATCGATGGTCAAAAACCTCTCAGTTTAGAATAAAAAGCACAGGAGAATTCGAATTTTCTCTTTATGCAATGATTGGAATAACCTCTGACCCAATACTAAGCCGTTGTGACAATCGGCGGCCCTTAAAACAAACAGTCTCTTGTAGGCATGCGACAGCGGGTGGAGTGGTTTCTGCACATCATAGATGGGTTTCTTCTCCGACGCAAATGTGCTATCTTTGACATGTACATTAGCCTGTACCTCCATTATGAATTCTGTCCCCTTTAAATCGGTATATTCTTCCTTTCCAGTAAAAACTGCATCCAGATTGGGTTCCGAACACAGCTTCAAATCCCCAGTGGCGGCCCCAGCTGATGATGCGCATGCAGCATCTTCCACCACCGCATGCAACTCAGCAGGTGTATAATCGACCATCACAACATTCTCCACCTTCTTGGCTTTTAAATCATGTTTTTCAAATTGGAATTGGAATTTTCTCAGGCTGTTTGTTAATGAAAATCTTTTCGGTTCCATTTTGAAGCACGAATGAGTAAGATTGTTTTTATTTTGTTTTGAATGTTTTGATTTTTGTAAGCGTACACTGACCCACCTGTTGCTTAAAAGGGGTTTTCATAGTTGCCTTCTGAACTTTTAATGTGCATTAACATCTTATAAAAGCATTAAATCAATTTAAAAAGTACTTAATGTATGAAAAATTTGCAGTTTATAAGCAATTAATATTTTGTAAATTTATCTAAAAAATGTAATTATTTAAACAGAATAAAATTTTGTTTTCTACCATCTTTGCAAGTATTTTTATTTATTTATTTCACTCAATTTTAGCCAACAGTTTATTTCTTTGCCGTTTATATCGTGGGTAACTTTTATTAAACACAAAGAATTCCGGAGTTTGAATAAAGCTAACCATTTGTTTTATTTTAAAATCAGCAGTCTGTAATTTGATGTGTTTATTATAATAAAATTTTTTAATTCCTCATGTTTTTTAAAAATTTGTATTCCAAATTTAATCAGTAAATTTCATTTCTTATTTCCCCAAGTGTTAAAACCGCTCGAAATAACCCAGTATGCATTGCTAATCGATCGGTAAAAATGCGGGAAAAACACGTTCCACTATCCTCGAGCCTTACGATGGTTCTCCTCTATTGCCAATAATACTAGGAGAAGAACAGCGCATCGAGAAGCCCTTTATGCACTGTAAACTGATATTAAAATATATAAACCAAGTTTGTTATAACTCTCTATTCCTAGTGCCGAAAGAATTTATGCAGTAAGTGAGGAAGAAGAAATTGTCATAGTAGATGTAGAAAATATAGAAAACAAAGCTTCGTCTCGTCTTAGGTAAGTTTTTTTTATTATTTATTTTTATAATTTCAGGACACCTAATGTTTGATTACAGTGTGCAGGAGTTACATAATAAGCCTAATGGAAACAGGTGAGATTTTTTTTTGAATTTAGATTAATTACACAAGTTTAAAAATATTTTACCATCCATTTTAGCTATACCACGATTGACTTTACAGACCCGAATTATGAAACAATCGATCAGCCCATGCTATCGGAGTGAGTTTTTTTTAACTTTTATGAATTTATTAGCCATTTTTATTCAGATTTATAAGGTGGATTTTTTAAAATTTAATTCCAGTGAGGAGTACTATGAAGCTCACGATCAATTTGAGGAATCTCAGATTGAGCACATCGGATGAGTTGTTTTTATAATGAATATTTTATTTCTGTATAATTTTATAATACCAACACTTTTAATTCTGCCGACTATTTAGTGAACCTGACCGTGCCTACAATCCCATGTACGATGATCTGCAGGATCATGATGTTCTTAAGTACTTATATTAAATGCTGAGCTATGCATTATATTTTATTTTTCGGTTTGTACACATACACCAGATGTATAATTTTTATTTTATGATTTTTACGCTCGTTTAACGTTTCGAGACCTGATGATGACAACGAGAGTTGTCGAAAAGCTTAGTCAACAAAAATAAAAATTTTTGTGAATCAAACATACACGTTAAACGAGCGTAAAAATCATAAAATAAAAATTATGCATTATATTAAAATATTTTTCATTTTCCAGACCAGAACCAATTGTCGCACAAGTGGAGTTGGGGCTTGGCAAAACTGAGCCAATCTTGTAAGAAAATATATCAGTAGTTGCAAACAATACTTGTGGTGCTGATTTTTTTACAAATCATCACAGTCGCGTCCAATTTTGATTGTTTTATTATTTTTCCTGTTTTCCTTAATAAAATGTTATTTCTTCACTTCTTGTTTGCTATTTTTACCTACAGATGTGTGATGACTCATTAGTCATCACTTCTGCAGGTGTGCCCATGAGAGGAGTCTGACCTCTCTCCCATTAGTTCTTTTTACCGGGCTCGTCGTCCCCATTGGACTGTCCCCGGTATCCACATCCTGTCCTTGCTATCCACCAGGGTTGTATATAAAGGGTCACAACCCTTAATTCTGGGCCTTTGCCTGTTACAATTGGGATGTTATGTTTTGTTTTGTTTTGTTAGTACCCGCTAACAGGCCTAGGACACGTCTTGCGACACTTATTATACTGCCAAGGGACCCGCCAAAAGCTAGTCTTGCTGCACCTTCTATAAGGTGTAGAGGGACCCGCGAAAGCCAGTCTTGCTGCACCTTCTATAAGGTGCAGAGGGACCCGCGAAAGCCAGTCTTGCCGTGCCTCCAATAGGTACGGAAGACCCGCCTAAAGCCCCATTTTATTTTGCCTTACCCGCATTTGGGTTAGGAGAGATCCCCAAAAGGTTTTAGCTTGTTCACCCCGTTTTTGGGTGAAACAAGCCTCTAGAAACGAGCGAGAACGCTCAGGAAATTGTTTTCTGTCGATAGCCCTACTTTGGGAATTTCGACGGAAAATGCGAAAAACAACTGCCGCGTTCGACCCACCAAACGCGGCATCATCGTACGACGTTTCCCGTCGACCGACAATCAATTGGGAAAACTTCTCCAACCATCCAGGAACCGGCTGATGTGTGTAAGGCCCGGCGAGGCAACGCAACAGGGCACCAGGAAACGAGGAGAGGAGTGGAGCGACCGATCCAAGAAGGCTTCAAGTTCCAACCAATACCGCGTATAAGGCCTGGCGTGGCATCGCAGCGTGGCGACCAGAACCCTAAAGGAACTTTAAGGAAATCTAAGAAAACCTCCTAGACAACCGACCACAGCAAGGAAACAGAAACGAACCAGGAAACCGCTCAAACCGTAAGCCTAGAATAACAACCAAGAAACGACTTCAATTGTATCCAAGCGAACAATTACAACACAAACGTTTCAGTATTGTTGTGATCGCTATCGCAACAACTCTAAACGTTTAAACCTTTGCGAGTGATTAAAACCACTCACCAACATAGATTTTCCTTGGGCAATAGCTCTAAGGAAATTAATTGGGAAAGAATTAATTCATTCAAAATTTTACATCAATTTTAGCAAATAAAATAAAGTCAATCTTAAAGGACTCACAAGTTTCTTTATTCAAATAAAAGGTAATTAAGGTAAGAAATTCACAGCCACGTCATACTTTCACCATTCTTCTGTTTTTTTCAGGTTATTTGCTAGGAAAAATTTCACGATTGGATGTGTTCTCGTGGTTTTTGGCATTGTTGGCATCATAGCAAGTGCAGTTTCTTCAAAGGGTAAGAAATATTTATCAATAACATTTACAAAAGCAAAATATAATCACTCATCATTATAGGCAATGTCGACTCAACCGCCGCAGCAATTCCCGATGCATTCCACAACATATCCTTCGATGATACAGGTATAAAAAATGCATGTTTTTACACTAATCTTCTGTGACAATCAGATATTAGGACTCGTGTCAACAGTGCATAATGCTGAGAGAAGAGACATCGGACGGCAAGACTAGAAGTAAAAACAATAATATTTATGACTACAATGTTGCCAATGTGTTATTTCTTTCCAGATGTAAGTACTGTAAGCAAATTTTCCACAATTTTAGAAAAATTTGGACCCAAGACAGGAGGAAATTGGAACAGATCAGTTATTCATTAATTTTATTGTTTTTGTAATTTTTCTCTCAAATTTAAAAAAAAATATTTGTATATTTCATTGTTTTTTGTCTAAGTTCATTTTACTCATCAATAAAAAAAAAACATGGCGATTTATCTGTTTCAATGTAGTTTCATGTAATCTAATCTTCATTCGGACTTGCTCGATTAGAAAAAAATTAGGAAACATTAATTTAAACCAAATTTATAACTGAAAGGTAAGAAACTCATTGGTTAGAATGCCGTTCGTTCACATCCCACGATCCGCGATGGGCGCGGTAACGTTCAGCGGCTCCACATTTATTCCATTATTAAAATCAAAAAGTTACAAATGACTTTTGAGTGTCACAGAAACTAAAAAAATTAGGAAACAATAATTTAAACCAAATTTATAACTGCAAAGCTAAGAAACTCATCAGTTAGAATGGAGGCTGAGGAGGCTGAGGAGGTTCATACAGATTCCTAATTTCAATTTTCAAATTTCAAATCTCAATTTTCAAATTTCAATTTTCAAATTTCAAATCTCAATTTTCAATTTTCAAATTTCAAATCTCAATTTTCAAATTTCAAATCTCAATTTTCAATTTTCAAATTTCAAATCTCAATTTTCAATTTTCAAATTTCAAATTTCAAATTTGGGCCAATCACAAGCAGCCTCAGTCTGTGAACCTTTCCACTTCCTACTCCACCACCAAAAAGTTGGTGGAATCTGTAAGAATTACAAACATTTATATTTTAAAAAGTTAGTTATGAATTTTTTTTATTCTTCTTTTCAGTCTCAAAAAAGATTGCCATGCAATAGAATTGGGTGGCTTCATTACCGTTCAGCATCTACTGGCTATTACCATGTATCACAAGCTGAGAAGAAGAAGAAGACGAAATACTGCTTAAGGTCACAAGCGGCTACAAAGACCATACGTGACCTGAGTTGAGGGAAGCACAGTTCAAGAAGTAGAAGTTCCAAGTTTGGAATTAACACTGGAAGATGTGATAACATTGGCTAAAACTGTATTTCTGATGACGTCAAAATTGTGCAAGGATGAATTGAATATAAGTTATTCAACCATCAACTGAAATGGATTAAAACATTTACAGATGTCCTAACAGATGAAGAGTGTTTTTACTCAGTTCTTAAAGTCATGTGGACTCCACACATCTATAACATCAATGGATCTAGCAACAGCACTTATTAATGAGAAGACAAATAGCACCAATGTCAAAAGCAAAATTATTTCATTGGTATAAAAACTTCCCAATTTACAAGTATACACTGCTTATCGTGGGTGCTGGCAGAGAGGTGCAAGGTGGTGCATTTTCACATTTGAATAGTTTTAATTTTATAGACTAATACTAGGTAATTTTTGGTAGCCAAGCATTAGTTAAAAGCAACCTAATTGCCATTACAATCAAATTTAAAGATAACGTGCTGTGTCGTTTGCACTTCAGTGCTCACAATCATACCTCATTGCTCACAATTGCACCTCCAAACAAAATTATGCACCACCTTGCTAAAATTACTGGTGTCTCCTTGTTAAGCGATGCATCATTGTATATCTTAGCAAGTATGCATTTAGTGCGAATTTATTGTTTTACCTTTTTGTTCGAGCGAATTTATTTACTACTGTATATCCCTTTTTTTTATTTCATTCCAAATTTACATTGCGGCTCACAACAAAATAAACTTCAACAAAGTCAAATTATTGACTTGTAATGATCATATTGCAAAAAAAACCAAGAAAGAATATTGTAACACTCATTTTTATTCGTGATTGTTGATATTGCATTGAATAAAGTGAATTATATTATGTATATATGTATTTTGTATTCTATTGTTGTATAAAGTGAAGTGTATTATATTGTATGTTACCGAGCTTCATTTATTTTATTATAGGGTACCGAGCTTATTTGTTGTATTATATCATCTTTGTTTACTTTAAGTTGCTATTTGTAATAGCCAGGTGTTTGATGCCTAGAGGGCATTTTGTATTGATTTATTTGATGTATCATCAAGGGATGACTGATCATATAAAAGAACCAGTCATTCAAACATGTTTTTACTTGCTTTGTATTTTCCCAACAAGATGGATGGATGGATGGATAGGTACTGCTTTAGGTCGCAAGCGGCTACTATGGCCATACGCGACCTGCCAAAATGCAAAAAACATTACACAATACAATATTTTGACACAAGCCAAAAATCTTACACAAATAATTAATCTTCTTCACACAAGTCAATACCTCCGAATGAAGTCAGGGACAACCAACAGAATAAAAACCGAGAATCCAACAAGATGGTTAGATTATTGGAATTTGTTTAGCAATAAACACTTTTCTTTTAAACTTTAACAACAGTTAGTTTATTTATCCTTACACACCATCATATTCAGCTTTACCACATCTCGATTCCTACTGGAAATTGCTGCAGAAGCAATGCTTGGAAGTTTTAATAACATTGGCAGTTTTTAGCATACCTTTTATTATCGTTTTTTGTTGCGATGGGTTTTTTTTAAAAACTTTTATTATGAATAATCATTAATGTAATATTACTACATGTGTAATCATAATAAGTTGGTGCAAATAAATCATGGATTAAGTTTGTTCAATAACGTTTTTTCTTTTCATTTATTCTCATTGTAGTAGAAATTATTACCACAAAATTATTCCTGATATGGTTTTAAAAAGAAAATGGAACAGCGTAAGAAGCAGCTTTGCGAAACAATCCTGAACTATGCGAAGCAAGAAAGGGAACGTGCAATTTCGGATTAATCATGCTTTCATCAAAGAAATAAGGGTCCGTTCTGGTGTAAGAAATCCAATTCACCAGTGCACACTATGACAAAACCCAATTGGGAATTGTAAATGTCAGCCAGGCACCAGTGGATCTAGTGGCAAACCAAAAAAGAAGAAAAAGAAAACAAAATCTAAATTACAGCATGATGCTGGAGAAATCCAGTAAATCCAAAGTTGGTGCTAGCAAAAAACAATCCAAATCGAAGTCAAATCCAGATGATGTGGCTGAAGAAGCCCCAATGTAGATGACAATCGTGAGCTGTATACCTGTGTACACCTGTTTATGATTTTTGGAGGGGAATGTGTGGTATCTATCTGAAGGTAATTGATTACAAATTGGGTGGTTTCTTTACCTTAGTAAAATGTTAGTATAAAGGTGTCATGTTTGGTATTGATCTGTAGGTAATAGATAGTTGGAAATGATAAAAATGTTGAAATTGAGAAATTTTGTAGTTTTCGGTAAAAATATGTATGATAAACAGGAGGTGTTTTGCAGGGAAGTGCCTTTGTATTGCACTGAAGCCTACCATTAAGGAGTTATAGTAAACACCAGCTGTTTCTACTCAAAGACAAATTCCTCTTATCTTCCTCTCATCTTTTACTCACTCACTGACTGGTGGTGTCCCCTACCTCTCTAATTAGTTTTAACAATTTTTTTCTTCTAAAGACTCCAAAGAAAGGAACTCTTGTTTTCTGGAAAGGTTTACCTTTAATAAAAGGTTAACTCTGGATTCAATTCCCAGCAAGGGTGTTAAAATTGGTGTTGGTTTTTTCTTTTCTAATTAACTCTTTATATTTTCAGAAAGGTTAATTTCTTGATTCTTTGTTTGATCAAAAATACTCAATTCTTTCAATGAGATATTTATTTACAATGTAATTTTTATTAGCAAACTCTTCACTGTCATTTTTCTACTATCTCATCCTTGACAGTGTTTTCTGAGCAGCATTTTGATTTCTTTTCTGACTATCATTTTTAATTTTCTATATTTTTTCTGTCTAAATCATGCTACCAATTGCAAAGCAGAAATTTTTTACCATTATACAATTATATCTGTTTTTCTCATCACATCTGAAGTTAATCATTTCACTTACCATTTTTTGAACAAGAAGAAAAGACACATTTTTCTTATAATGGCTGTTAATTAAGATGTTAATTGAAGAGGTGAATTTTTCCATTTTTATGAGTAAGTCATTTCTATTTTTACATTTCTTTGATAATTCTTAAAAATATATCTTTGAAATTAATGTTATTAGGTTCTGTCGAGCAAACAAAGGCCATGGCAATTAATAATAATCAAAATCTGGTTGCTTTAATCGATTATTCGGGAAAAATTGTTCACGTGCCATTTCATAAGAACACTCCAACAGAAGTTATTATGCAGACCTTGGTTGATACCATTAAGAAAGTTTGTTTACAAATAATTCTCTTATCTTTGATTTATCATTGTATTCAATTGAGAATGTAGTAACAGTTAGTAATGGTCACATTAAAGTGAGTTAAATTCCAATGATTTGAACTTTTATTTCTTAAAAACATGCATTTTCTTCATTAGATTTGTATTGTTGGTGTTAACACATGTCTTATATTACATAATGGCTTATACAAAAGTGATTTTTAATTAAGAATTTTTAATTTATTGTAAAAATCTTTAAGTCAATCATAGAGGCAGTTATTGGCTTTCAAACCAAAACAATTTCTGATGTTTTTAAAGGTTTCTTCTACTTTCTTTGTTATCAGTTGTTCATTCAGTCGTATCATGTCTGTTCACCTAAGATTCTCTTGCAATGTTGTGGTGCCGAATTTTTCTTATTCGACACCATCGCGTCTGAATTAGCCTGTTTTTAGTATTTTTATTATTTCTGTTATTTTATCTTAATAAAAATAAAACTTCCACTTTAACCCTTCTTTGCTAATTGATGGCCCCATGCGATGAACCTTGACTCATCGCATCCTGCAGGTGTTCAGATGGGAGGAGTCTTGACTTTCCTCCCATTCGCCCATTTTACCGGGCTCCCTGACCCCATTGGTCGGTCCCCGGTATCCACATCCTGTCCTGGCTATTTCAGGACTTTGTATATAAGGGACTGCAAACCCTTTATTCTGGGCCTTTGCCTGTTAAGAGTTACACTGATATGGAAAATTGATATGATACGATATGGAACTAAAACAGGCCCAGGACACGTCTTGCTGTACTTTTTCTAAGTACAGAGGGACCCGCCCAAAGCTACCAAAGTCTTGCTGTACCCTGCTATAAGTTGCGGAGGGACCCACTTAATCGCTCTTTCTTGCCTCACTCCAGTTGAGTGAGGAGAGAATCCTTTTACTATTTCAATAGCTTGATTTATCCCCATTTGGATAAATTAAGCCCTCTTTTATAAGTGGAAACACTTATAAAACCTTTAGAAACGTTTTTCTGTCGTTAGCCCAAGTTGGGGATTTTCGACGGAAAACACCGTCATCGCCGGACGCGTCCGGAGCACCGAACGCGGCATAAAAAGTACGGGATCGCCGTCGATCATGTACTTTGTAGAAAACACTCTTTTGACCCCAGGAACCGGCTGCCCCTTGTAAGGCCCATCGAGGCATTGGGACAGGGAGCCAGGAGAAGAAAGAAACAACCAAGTCAACACCTCAAGAAGCCCAGAAGTTCCTCATCTCTACAGTGAATAAGGCCCGGCACGGCATCACCTCGTGGCGACGCAGGAACCCAAAGGAACTTCCAGAAAGAACCAACAACCCTAGACAACACACCAGGCCAGGAAGCCAACAGAAAACCAAAGGAAAGAAAACAACTACAACTGTAAGTAGAAAGATGAAATCAGCTTAAACCTAACTTGTAGTTAACACTACAAGTTACCACAATCAAGCCATCCTCGTACTGTTGTGACTTGTCTCGCAACTTGTACGACATCTTTACACGTGATTTGAACGGATAAACCCGCTCGATCACGTGCCATCATTCTTGGGCTCGTCCCAAGAATTACAACATCCAGTTAAAGCAATAAATCACTAAAATTAAAGGGAAACTTTTGGTTTTGTAATTTATTATAATTTTTACAAATTTGGGTTGTTTGTGAATTCTTCACAAACAACTGAGGAGAAACTAAAAAGGTAAGGAAAAATACACAGCCACGACAATGTCACTTCTTTTCCCCGATCCCTTTCTCCCCCACCTTCTCCACCACCATCATCTTCCTTCTCAACCACTTCAGCTGCAGTAGAATACCTTCAACCGTTACCTCCACCTCATTATCAAACTCCAAAAACACACCTGTCCTCCCCATCAAAACAAACTATGTAACACCAAATCCTTCTCCATCCACTTTTAACCCTGTCCACACTGCGAGCCTATTCCATGCCAATCCTATTAACCCCCCTGAGACAGTGACAATTGAAGATTTTAAGGAAGATACCGTAAACCGGGGCGACTTTGTTTTCACGTGTGAGATTAACCAAAATCGGGAAAAAGATTTGAAATTTTTTTCTG
>JAQIXT010001742.1:0-13828 GCA_034700445.1 Stenotaenia linearis
GGGTCTGCGATTTGCGGTTTCCGAGATATCGGGAAATTTTACGTCTAGATTTCTGAAAATTTTCAATTTCAATTGCTGGTATCTCCCAAACAGGGACACTTGGACATGGCAATGCTATACTTAAATGAAAGTACTCATTCTAGTCTATAAGATTCTGGTCTCAAACTGGAAATTCCTGATTTCACCCTAAACAAGCTTAACCTCACTAAACCAAAACCTGTCCTGAGGATGGTTTTGGTAGAAATCTAAAATTGTTTCAAAATGGTGCCATTGTGTGGAACAGCACATGAGCTTTCATTTAAATATTGCATCGATGGGTCTGCGATTCGCAGTTTCCGAGATATCGGAAAATTTTACATCTAGATTGCTGAAAATTTTCAATTTCAATTGCTGGGATCTCTCAAACAAAGACACTTGGACATGGCAATGCTTGGATATCTGACAACATGGCGACGCGCGATCTAAGTGTATTATTAAAGGGAAATTATTTTTACAAGATTTGATGATTGTTCTTAACAAATAATCATCAGTATTGTAAATAATTAAATGCTAAGCATTTAACTTAGGTATGAAAAACAACATAAACATGTTTATTTGTTAAAATAAGATCCGGAAGAAATTATGTAAGATTGACTTTGAAATCAAGTTTTATTAAGTTTTCTATGCAAATGTTCTTATCTTTTAGAACGCCATTGATAATCTATCAAGTGATGCCATCTTTTAGTATTTATTGTTTTCGTTTTAGTTTTAGAAGATTAAGGAGTAAATTTTTCTTCTAGAACTTTAAGCCAATGGACCTTTAGAATTTGAAGTTATAAGATAGAACGAAATTCCAACAACTTTACACACGAATAATTAGCAACTGCAAATTGGGAAAAAAAAGAATTAAGAACCTAATTTCATTAATGAATTAATGCTTACAAAGCTTGTTTTCCGTTATGAGAAAATTAATTTGTCTGTCTGATTACGAATTTATATACAGTATTAATCAGTAGAAATTTTTTATTTATTTGTGAAAGTCATTTGTTATACTCTTTAAGTCAGCATCAGATTGAATTTTTTCCTCTGATAAAGCAATTATTAATAATGACTTATTTTCTCAACATGAGTAATTTTGTTCTATAACATCAATACAAACAAATCACAAATAATGAATTAATAAATCCACAATATCTCAATTTTAACTAATTAATTTGTGAGTTTTTTTCTGGGAGTTTATGGGATATAATAATTAAATAATTGGTCAGTGGTTATTAACAAAAAGCTCGCATCAAGTTCGTTGCTTTAAAACCAGATGTAAACGCATTACAATTACAATAATGCTGTATGAGCAAAAACGATATGAGCAGCTTAGATTTACAGATTTATCAAGTGGAAAATTTTTCTTTATCACGCTTAGTTGGAATACTTTCAATCAAAATGATAACTATTTTGTAATGCAACTTCTCGTTTCCTTATTTGAGTATCAAATTTAGACTTTTTGTTGTGTGAATAATTAAATTTGTCTTTGCGAGCTACGGAAATGAAATTGTGGAAAAAGATAAGACAATACAAAGAAGAAAAAAATAGTCAAACAAATTCGTTTCCGTACCCTCAGCAACTCTCAAACTTGCAGCGCTAATTTGATACTCGCCTAAATAAATTTACTGTAATTAAGTCTGCCAGAGGGGAGTAAAACTACTGACCTGGAGAAAAACCTTAGCAGAGAAGTTCTGTGCCAGCATAATCTCGCAGCTTGAGATTTTGTAGTCGAGATAAATACAAAAAGAATACCGTGGGGGAATCTTAATAAAATTAATATTAATCAAATTTAATCCAGCTGCTTGAGACCTGTTATTGTTTGCAGGAAAAGATTTTGAATAAAATAAATCAAGCATCACTGCAAAGAAAGTTGCTAAATCAATCATTCTCCTGAGGAGGGCTCATTTTAAAGATGTTTTTGAAATGTTTGAGTTTGTTAAAGGGCGACAGATCAACTAATTTTACCCATAAGAAAAGAGCACTTGCAATATTTAGAGATTAGTGCTGGATTATAATAGTGCTGTGATGTTGAAATATATTATTTGGATAGTTTGTATTGAATTAGTTCTCGCAATTAGCACATACTTTTGCCACCACAAACAACAGCTAATGCTATTACCCGAGTAATCGTAGGTAATATAAAGAAAATTGGATGCTCTCCTCAGATAAGAAATACTAATTACTAATTAAATTTGAACTATATTAAAGATAATAAAGATGTAATATAGATGTATTATTATAGGGAGGATAACTTCATTTTAAAAATTTAATATTTTACTTATTAATTTATTTATTAAGCTTTATATTATTGTGAAGGGACGTTTAATTGCAAAATTGATTACAGCGTAGCAGATAAAGCTTAAGATTATAATTCGGTGCAGATCAGAATAAAATTCCTTTTCCTCAGCGAAATTCCTTTTTTCTTCTAATGATGGTGCCTGCATCCTCTAGAAACTCTAAAACATTTACATTGTTGTTAAATTTGAATTTTGTAGACTATGTACCTCCAGCATTCATTTCGTCGTCTATATAAATTGACTTCAGACTTAAATTTGAATCTTCGTGAAGGAAAGAATCTCATTTCCAACACAGATGTGCAATGATGTTGTTTGCGTTTTTGCAAAGAACTTGTTCGACAAATTTTTGTCTTATTTTGTTACAAATAAAGGCTACCGAAGTTAAATACTCACAATTAAATTTATATTTGCACTTTTATATGTTTTCAACTTTAAAGGAAAAAGGAATAAAAGTAATGTTACCTTGCCTAAAGATTTACTGCAATTCTTTGAAAAGATAGTGATTTTGATAAAGAGCAATCCAAGACGAAATAGCTTTTATTTTATTTTATTAAAAAAATAATAATAATGATGATAATTTATGATTAATTTTATAATTTTCTTGTTGAGCATTAAATGTTAGGATATCAGGCTTTAAAGTTCCTCTGCTTGCCTGGTTTATTTTTTAAACTAGTAATTGAATTAATCATCTAATTAAAGCAATCCCATTCAATGTCCTCTTTTCTTAACCGCATTTGTTATTTGTAATTGCTCAGTAAAATGGCATTTAAGAACCATTTTCTCCGCTTTTTGAACATTTATCATGATTTTAATAAATGCAAGGTACTCTGCTGCTTGCTATTAGCATATTTAATGCCCCAAGCACCATCGTACGTGAAATGGAAAATACAAACTTTAAGAGTTGAAAAATAGGCATCCACAAGAGAGTTCAGAAGAATAGCTAAATCTCTCTCTCTCTCCTGTGGTGTGGGGAATTAGGTTAGCTTTTAAGCTTTACATGAAATGTTAATTACTTAGTTGAGATACGAAATTGCACACTTCACCTTTCATATTAATTATTAACCTTTACACTACTGTATACCGCTTAATATAATCTTAATAAATTTTCAAAAGTCGTAAATAAACCTCTTCGGGGGAGATTTTTTTTTTAGAAATTATTTTTTCTTGGCAGGAAGAGCATACTCTAAAACAAATTTAAATTATAAAAAAAAACAACTATAGTTTTGTTTTTTTTTAATGTAAATCCATCCGAAGATTACGCAGTCTACCGATTGGGTAAAGAAGGTAAGAATTTATTATTGCAGATTGAACCCTGAACACCATCCAAAATTTTACACTAAACCAAAAATTTTATAAAATCCTAAATTTCTCCACTAGTCAAAGCCTCCAAATGGAATTGAGGACAATAACCGAGAGAAAAATCCAAAAGCAATAGGAAAAAAACCGAGATAGCTATAGAAGAGAGCCGTGGCTAAAAACCAAACAAGGAAAAAAGAAAAACAGTGACCTTTCATTTGGCATCATACTTGGCGAAGAGCCCAGGAGGAACCACGAGGAGATATAGAATTGGATTTGCTCCTCAAGGTATACTGGAATTTTATACAATTACCCTAAATAGAGTAATAGTTATTTGGTTGAAAAAGAAAAGAAAAAGAAAAATGGAAAAATATTTTTCTTTTTACAAATAGCAAATTCTCTGTAATGCTAAAAAGAAAAAAGAAAAAAAGAAAGAAAAGAAATTAGAAGATTCCTATCAGTGTGTTAAATTTTATTTGAACTTATTTTTATTTTTAAACTTAATTAATTAATCATAACAAAAAAAAAGTTGATGGAAGGTTAAGAACTCAAGTGATACGTAGTGGAAAGAAAAATAAGATCACGTGCAACAATGTCTAATTAAAGCCGTCAGTCCGGACAGCTCCATCTTGAGATTTTTTTGCACGTTAAATTCCGTCGATATCAGCCTTAATGCTGAAATTTGGATGACGTTAAATAAAATCAAACTACTCAATTCTTTGTTACCTACCTAACATTTGATCAATCAAAGATTTTTACTAAATTTATTAATAAAAACTATAAAGCTTTGCTATCATATTTATGATATAGCTTAATGAAAATTGAAGAATTTTCAGGGTAAATAGCCTAGCTTTGAGCTATTTCTACTTAACATTTACAGTACCGGTAGTGAATTTAGTTTTTTGGTCTTAGTAGCCTATGTATGCTAAATCAGCACAGAGATTATCCCAAATATTTGCTGGAAATGGCCCAAATATTTGTCTTATAAATTATTACAATGTAAAGCTAGCCAATTTCCATGAAATAATTTTGAATCGTATTTCAAAATTATATGTGACAAACACACACTATAGCGACCTTTAGTTAATTCACTAAGTAGAATTATGCCGCAAGCTATACCGTCAAAAGAGAAATAAGATCCTAAGCTGAGTGGACTGATCACCTTTCTAAAGTCAAATTATCAATTTTGAGATTGTGACAGTGAGTTTTCTCTTTTAGTTGGAAGAGATGTTCTGCTGTGTTACAATATCATGTTAATTTCGCAATGTGAAGTACCTTTTGTTGCGCATTCCCGAGTTGATGATCAGTCTTGATATAATGTTCAGGACATGTCATAATTCATAATTTTAGATGATAGGATATTCTATCACCTGGAATTTCTTTCATCCTATTCAATTTCCACACGATCAATTGTGAGAAGTATGATTTATGTATGTAATGCTAGGTTCACACCTGACGTAACGTAACATTAAATTAACAAATTAAGACTTAACTGTAACTTGAGTGTGTTCACACTTGCCAGTTGCTTCTTGTTCAAATTGACCAATGAGATAGCTGCACACAAAGTGGCGTGTCAGCTTGAAACAAGGCAGTTTCTGATTGGCTGAACGTAACATGAAATGTTACGTTACTGCTTAATTCAACTCAGAGTTGAATTAGCACTTAAGGCACTTAGTATCCCACAATGCACTATACGTCTCTCTTAAGTTATGTTATGGTCAAGTGTGAACACAAGTGTGAATAAGAGAGACGATACTGAGTGCCTTAAGTGCTAATTCAACTCCAGAGTTGAATTAAGCCGTAACATAACATTTCATGTTACGCTCAGCCAATCAGCAACTGCCTTGCTTCAAGCTGAACACGCCACTTTGTATGCAGCTATCTCATTGGTCAATTTGAAGAAGAGACAATTGGCAAGTGCGAACAAACTCAAGTTACGGTTAAGTCTTAATTTTATTAAGTTAACGTTACGTTACGTCAGGTGTGAACCTAAGCATTAAGCTTTAAAGGATTAATTTTCTTACCGTCCAACCACCACCTTCGGTTTCCATGTCGCAGTACACTTGAAACGGAGTTTGGTTGAACCATGTTCGGGGATAAACGGTATAAATTCCAGACATTCGTTGACCTTATTGTTAAATACACTCAATTTGTGCGTTTATACTGTAATTATTTGCTTACCTTGCAAAGCTACTTCCGCACAACTTGAGGGTAAACAGTTGAGCGTCTCGTGTCCGAGTAAAAATGATGTCGAGAGAAGAGCAAAGCTCACAAATAGCGAGATACTTTTCTTTGTATCCATTAGCACGGTAGGAGTTTGAAGTATGAATGTAATGTACTTTCGTCTGTCTTTCTAAGTGAACAAGTGAATAATTGGGTTTCCTTGTTTTGCTCGTTAAATGAGAAATTTTTGTGATAAGTTAAATTAATTAACGAGCAGTGTTGATTACAATGAAATCATACTTTTTTAATTAGGATTGATGCTGCTTAAAGGAAATTAGTAATTAAATTTGCAAAGAATTATTATTCTTATAACTTTATATATTTGCAAGTTTGAGTTTATAATATCATTTTTGAATTGTTAAAAGCATTGTATCGTTATAGCTCTATCTGCCTGTTGATTGTATAAGTTGATTTATTTTTTTTTTATTTTTTTAAATTTTTTTTTATTTTTGCCTAATCGATTCAAGATAAAGTAATAAAGGATAAAGATCTAAAATGCTTTTTAAAGAGTAGATGTTTAGCAATAGGCATGAATTAGGGTTAACTGTGCTATAAAGAAACAGAACAACAACACTCCAGAAAGACTAAAAGAAAAATAATTTAATAATGGTTACATATCTCCTAGGAAACCTTTTAGAACACTACAAGAATGATATGATAGAAACAATAGAGAAAGAAAGAAAATATAAACAACAATGAGCTTATAAACATGACTAACAGATGGCAACAGTAGAACTTAACCCTAACTTAAACCTAATAGCTGGAACAGCTTTTAAGTGTAATTTCTTAAGGTGCAGCCGCCGCCATCGGTTTCCATGTCGCAGTACGCTTGGAACGGAGTTTGGTTGAACCAGATTCGGGGATAAATTGTGTGGATTCCCGATGTTCGGTTTCCTGTAACGTTGTTTATCGAATTGTGATATTTGAACGTTTGTGCGGTAGTTGTTTTGTTTGCTTATCTTGCAAAGCTATTTCGGCGCAACTCGACGGTAAACATTTCTGTGAGAATGAAGTTGAGAGAAAAGCAAGAGCCGTGAGTAGTGCGACTGTTTTCTTCATTTCCATCGTTACTAATAGCAGTTATGTGTAATTTTGTGTAAATTTTACATTATCGTTTGTTTGTTTTTCTTTCTTTCTTATGTTGTTGATAAATTAATAAGTGGAAGTGGTATTTACATGTTGTTTGAGAAATCACATCCTGTTTTCTTTTTCAGGAAAGTGTTTGACCTACTTTATATATTAGAACAAAGAGATATACAAAACAATTATATAGCTACGATTAACACCACAATTTGTCAATCTTATATTATCGTAACGGTAATGGCGTGGTTTGTTTAGTTTGTAATTGTTGTCCAACATCTAAATTGGTATTACAAGACATTTCGGGACATCCTCCGAAGTAACAATTGTGATAATAATCGTCCAGTTTTGGTCGAAGTTTCATCTCGCTTTTTTTGATGGAATAATTCATTCCGAGCCAATGGTACCAGTTAACTCCGTCGGCATGCGAACTGTGAGGTCCTTTTAAGTACCGTCCATTAAGATTAGACCGATGACAATCGCTACCGTACCACCATCCTCCTTTATAATTATCTGGACAGTAATTACGCTCTACATCAAACGTTACAAACGTCCATCCATTCTGATGAGAAAAACTGTTTCCTTTCGAATTAAGATGAAAAAATAAGTTATTTACAATTTTTATTTTTTTAATATTTACCACCATCTCCATGGTATCCAAATACGGTCAAGTTATAATGTTTATTTGCGTTAGCAACGTTAAAATATTCATATTCAGCTACTCGCGAATTTCCATTGAAGTCCTCCATGTCTATTCGAAGGGTCACGTGGTCTTGGGTTGATAAAACGTAAATAAGTTCGTTGCCCAACCAAAATTCTTTTTCCAAGTCGCCGAATCCGTTTTTGTAATCGTTCCAACCTCGGGTGAAGTTTTCGCGAACTCCTTCCTCGATTTCGAAGTCATCTCTTCGTTGAAACACCTTATAGTTTTAGATTAGGTAAAATTAGGGTCGAAAGGGTTGGTTTCTTACCGTCCAGCCTCCGCCGTCGGTTTCCATGTCGCAGTAGACTTTGAATGGAGCTGGCTTGAACCATTTTTGAGGTTGAAGTGTGTAAATTCCAGACAACTTGTTTCCTGTGTCGTTGAATATCGAATTGTGATATTTAGGCAGTTGTAGCTAATTTCTTGCTTACCTTGCAATGCTATTTCTGCGCAACTCGAAGGTAAACAGTTCTGTGTTCCTTTCCCGAGCGAGAATGATGACGTCAGAATGGCGAAGGCCAGGAACAGTGAAATTCTCTTCATTTCTTTACGTTTGGTTGAAGCTTTTAGATTTTCGTGTTAACTTTTCAATAATTTTTATGTGAATAAGTTGTGTTATTTTCAGTTTGTAGAGGAACTTGCATTGGATTTCCTTGTTTTGCTCGTTAAATTAGATATTGTTGATAAGTTGATTAATTAAGCATTACATGCAATGAAATCATGATTTTTAATTGCGATTTATACACTTGTGAAGGGAATTGATAACAGAATTACTTTATTTTATATTTTTATTTCATACTACAGTACAGACTAAGACATTAGTGCATGAGCAGAGAAAACTCAGTTACAGCAAAATCCCCAAAAAATAAAATTAATCACTGAAAAAAAAACATTTAAAAGCAATTTAGAAAACATTTAAAATTAAAGCATCATCTGCAGTTACCGTTATCTTTACAATTACAAATGATTTGTTAATTTCAACTTCATGTATAATTTACAAATAAAGATAAAGCAATTTTTTAGTAACGTTAAGTTGTGAAATGTTTTTGTAAAGTTACTTTTTCTGCTCATTTAACTACTATATGGTACAGATTAATGGCTCGTTTACAATTCTTGTGCATTTTTCTCGCAAGACGTTTCGGGACATCCTCGGAAATAACAATTGTGGTAATAATCGTCTAACTTTGGACGGATTTTCATCTCACTTTTTTTGAGGGAATAATGAAATCCAAGCCAGTGGGACCAGTTAACCCCATTGGGATACGAAGTGTGGGATCCCATCAAGTACAGCCCGTTGAGATTGGATTTGTGACAGGCATTTGTGACGTACCACCATCCTCCTTTGTACGCCAACGGACAACTGTTGCGCTCGCTATCGCACGTCACAAAGGTCCATCCGCCGTGATGAGACAGACTGTCTCCTGCAAAAAAATTTCAAAATATTTTTTTTAATTTTTTTTAATTTTTAATTTACCCGCGTTGCCATGGTAACCAGACACGGTCAATTTGTAACTATTTCTTGCGTTGGCTACGTTGACGTAATCGTATTCGGCCACTCGTGAATTTCTACTGAAATCTTGCAGATCGACGCGAAGCGTCACGTGGTCTTGGTTCGTTAAGATGTGAATGTAATCGTTGCCCAACCAAAACTCTTTTTGCAAGTCGCCAAATCCGTTTTTGTATTCGGTCCAATGTCGGGTGAAGTTTTCACGAAATCCTTTCTCGATTTCAATGTCGTCTCTTCGTTGAATTACCTAATAGTTTTTACATCAATTAATTGTTAAATCAAACGACCAAGTACTAAGGGTCGATTTTTTACCGTCCAGCCGCCACCATCGGTTTCCATGTCGCAGTAAACTTGAAACGGGGTTGATTTGAACCATTTTCGGGGATAAATCGTGTAAATTCCAGATTCCTTGTTTCCTATATCGTTAAATATCAAATTTAAGAGATTCTATTGGTTTGTTTGTTTACCTTGCAAAGCTATTTCAGCGCAACTCGACGGCAAACAGTTTAGGGACTCGTATCCGAGTGTGAGGGATGAAAGAAACGCAAAGATTCCAAACACTGAAATGTAGTTCATTGTGTCGATTGATGTTAGTTAATAATGTAAGTTCGTAGTATTTATCGAAAAGTGGTTTTGCTCACATAAGAGATTAGATAAAGATGTTGAAGTTCCCTTTGATTTTTTTGTAGTTCTTCAAACAAGAAACTGTAATCGATGTTGATAAAAAATTAACAGCTGAGTGATCAATTATTTATACAAGTTTACATAACTATTAATATTAGAATTGCATTTTTATTTAACTAAATTCTTGTTTGATTTAACTTTTAATCATTACATTGTTACTACTCGTAATGGTAATGGTAACGCCGTAGTTTGTTTTTTCGTTCTCAATTCTTGCGAGACTTCTGAATTGGGTTTTCTCGCAAATGACATTTCGGGACATCCTCCGAAGTAACAGTTGTTGTAATACTCGTCCAGCTTTGGACGAATTTTCATCTCGCTTTTTTTGAGGGAATAATTAAATCCGAGCCAGTGGAACCAATTAACTCCATCAGCGTAGGAAGTGTGCGGTCCTTTTAAGTACCGTCCGTTAAGATTTGCTCGATGACAGTCCTCTCCATACCACCATCCTCCTTTATACAAAGTTGGACAACTATTACGTTGTACATCGATTGTTACGAATGTCCATCCGCTGTGATGAGAAATACTATCTCCTTTAGGAGAAAAAATAAAAATAAAGTTCCACAAAAAATCAGCTTTATCGATGTAAAGTCAGTGTGAAAGTTGACGATATTCTTTATAAATGTAAAAAATAATCTAAAGTTAACTTTTTGTTGATATTATTTGGATTTTCTTGAATTTTTGAAATGAAAACTTGTTTTTTAAAAAATTTATATTAACCTGCATCTCCGTGATATTCAGATACCGTTATTTTGTACTGTTTCCTCGCGTTTGCTACGTGGAAATATTCGTATTCAGCTACTCGCGAATTTCCTTCGAAGTCCTCCATGTCGATTCGGAGGGTCACGAAGTCTTGGGTTGATAAAATATGAATAAATTCGTTCCCCAACCAAAATTCTTTTTCTAAGTCGCCGAATCCGTTTTTGTAATCGGACCAAGTTCGGGTGAAGTTTTCGCGAAATCCTTTCTCGATTTCAAAATCACCTCTTCGTTGAAGTACCTGACGGTTTCACATTAGCCGAAATTAGGGTTAAAAGGGTTAATTTCTTACCGTCCAGCCACCACCGTCGGTTTCCATGTCGCAGTAGACTTTGATCGTAGTTTGCTTGAACCATTTTTGAGGTTTAATTGTGTAGATTCCTGATTTTCTATTTCCTGTAGAAATACACGGAATTGTGGGATTGTTTGGACGTTTCTGGGTAATTGTTTGTTTACCTTGCAACGCTATTTCTGCGCAACTCGACGGGAAACAGTTATGTGACTCATCTCCGAGTGTAAAGGATATAAGAAACGCAAAGACTTGGAGTAATGAAATGTGGTTCATTGTAGATTGCGTTAGTTAATGATTGAGTTTGTATAGCTTTTATATAAGTTTTACGCACGAAAGATTAAAGATTAGATAAATGTGTTGAAGTTAAAAATTTTCCCTCGTGACTTTTTGCACTTTTTTAAATAAGAAACTGTGGTATGTTGATAAAAAATGAATTGATGTGTTTGATGTTGTTGCATTGATAAGAATTATAAATGTATTTTAATTTGTTGTTTATTTCATAATTCGAATACAATTATAATATCAAATTATTCCTTTTATTACTTCTATTTTAATGGTAGTGGTGTGGTTTGTTTAATTTTTTGCAATTCTTGAGCAAAATCCGTATTTGTGCTTCCAACACAAGAGGTTTGTGGACAACCTTTGAAATGACAGTTGTTGTAGTAATCGGCCAAAACCGGACGGAGTTTCATCTCTGATCTTTTCAAGGGTAAATGTTGTTTGAACCAAGTGTGCCAAACAATTGCAGTGGTGTCTGGATGATGGCTCTCTTTTGAGTATAATCCATTCAGATTCGAATGATGACATTCGTAGTACCACCAACCGCCTTTATGATTCTTTGCACAGCTCTTAACATCGTTTCGGTCTCGCGTCACGAAAACTTTATCGCTGTAAGGCGTTAAACTATCACCTGGAAAAGCAAGATACTGTTACCATAGTTGGCTGATTGGCCCGGTTAGATCTAATTGTTTACATTTTATTTTATAAGAAATTCTTTCAAGTTCAAACTTACCTATAGCGCCATGGAATCCAGATAATTTTAATTTGTATTCGCCTTTTTCATCCGTCACGTGAAAATACTCGTATTCGGCCACTCCTGAATTGTTTGAGAAATCCCCTAACTCGACGCGCAAGATGACTCTGTCCTGATTGGTTAAGATATACAAATATTCGTTGCCCAACCAAAATTCCTTTTCCAAGTCACCGAATCCGTTTTTGTAATCGTCCCAGTTTCGAAAGAAATTTTCGCGAATTTTATCTCCAATTTCGATGTCGTCTCTTCGTTGAAATACCTAACGAAGAAAAATTAGGATTAAAAGGGTTAAAGGGTAATTTTCTTACGGTCCAGCCACCACCGTCGGTTTCCATGTCGCAGTAGACTTGAAACGGAGTTGGGTCGAACCATTTTCGGGGATAAACAGTGTAAATTCCAGATTCCTTGTTCCCTATATCGTTGAATGTCAAATTTAAGAGATTCTATTGGTTTGTTTGTTTACCTTGTAAAGCTATTTCAGCGCAACTCGATGGCAAACAGTTTAGGGACTCGTATCCGAGTGTGAGGGATAAAAGAAACGCAAAGATTCCAAACACTGAAATGTAGTTCATTGTGTCGATTGATGTTAGTTAATGATGTAAGTTCGTAGTATTTATCGAAAAGTGGTTTTGCTCACTTAAGAGATTAGATAAAGATGTTGAAGTTCCCTTGGATTATTTTTGCAGTTCTTCAAACAAGAAACTGTAATCTATGTTGATAAAAATTAACAGCTGAGTGATTAATTATTTATTTATTCTTAGTGTTTATTTCATAATTCAAATACAGTTATAATATTAGCAATTATTTCTTATATAGAGTTTATTTTCAACTTTATTTTAATGGCAACGGTTTGTCTTGTTTCCTCAATTGCAATTTCTGCTCGAAATCCAAATTGGGATTTTTCTCGCAGGAGGTTTGAGGACAACCTTTGAAATGGCAGTTGTTGTAGTAATAGGCCAAGACCGGACGGAGTTTCATCTCGGTTCTCTTCAAGGGAGAATGTTTACCAGACCAATGGTACCAGTTAACTGATGAGGTATTAACATCACGGCTTTTTACATATAATCCATTGAGATTCGAATGATAAGTTTCGTAATACCAAGAGAAAAATTAGGTTTCAAAGGGTTATGCGGTTAACTTTCTTACCGTCCAGCTTCCACCGTCGGTTTCCATGTCGCAGTAAACTTGGAACGGGGTCTGGTTGAACCATTTTCGGGGGTAAACAGTGTAAATTCCAGATATCCGTTTTCCTATAATAAAACTGCAATGTATCTACAAAATTTCTTTGCTTTGATTTATAATTTTAAATATTATTATAATTTATTTCAAACAATCACTATGATTACAAATCAATTTAGTAAACATAGTAACATACAAAATCAAGAAGTAAACATAGTAACATACAAAATCAAGACGTAAACAAAATGGTTATTACACTTAATGACAAATCACACACACACAAAATGTTGAATTCTGAGATTTTTGTTTACCTTGCAATGCAATTTCTGCGCAACTCGAAGGCAAACAGTTTGGGAATTCGTTTCCGAGTGAAAAATTGGTGAAAAACGCAAAGATCGTAAGCACCGAAATGAAATTCATTATTTTAAGTCAGTTATTTGCTTCTTTACTCCTCTGACGCTAATTGGCATTAATTTGAAATACTACTTAACACCTTGTTCTGATACGAGTTTACGTAACTCTACCCTACTTGACTTTTAGCACTTTCTTAGATGTTTGCGGCGTTCTAGGAAACTTGTTTGTCGATAAAAATTACAAGTGGAAAAAATAATATAAAAAATTATTTTTCTTCTCGAGTGTTTATTTTGTAATTTTAATACAATCGAATTGGCAAATTACTCTTCTTATTGAGCGAGCGAATCCTTAATTCAAAATTATTTTTATCTTTTCATTTATTTCATAATTTGAATACAATTAT
>JAQIXT010001743.1:0-13828 GCA_034700445.1 Stenotaenia linearis
TTATTATTTCTTTTATACAGAAATTTATTATTTCTTTTATACAGAAATTTATTATTTCTTTTATACAGAAATTTATTATTTCTTTTATACAGAAATTTATTTTTTTTAATACAGAAATTTAATATTTTTATAACAAAATTTAATTTTCTTAAAAACGAAACTCAATTTTTTTAACGGTACTGTTTGTAAATGAACTTAACTGTTTTACAACGAAACTTTTTTTTTTCCAAAACTTAATTTTTTTCCATAACAAATTTTTTTGTACTGTATAAGAAATTTAAATTTAATTTAAATAAAGATATTAGATATTTTAAAGGCAGAATATTGAATATTTAAGTGGTGATATATTTCGATAATGTGGGCTTTTGAAAACTTGGTTTGATTTTAAAAGAAAATTAGGTTATTTTTCAAAATATCACCATATGATATTATAATGATATGCAAACTGTTTTTTTAAATCTTTTATTTATTTTTTTTGAAAACGATATCAAACGCGATACTAATTACTCGATAGTAATTTCGATATACCGTACCGCGTTCACATTTGGTTACGGGAATTTTCAATTTCGATTCATAAAACCAGAGACAAATTATTCTTAGACTATGATGACGTCATCACCACCTGTTTTTTTTCTTTTTTTAAATTCTAATCTCCCAATTGGTGTCGTTTGTCATCTTTTTCTTGACTCATCGTGTTCAATTAAGGTCGTGAGGTCATTTTTCACATATTTCTCTAACTCCTCTCTCTTGATTATTTATAGGATCCAACAAAAAAGCATGGGCCACACTTCCGCCCATCTACACACGACCACCTCACAGACCAACACCTCGTCCACCTGCGCCGACGCCTTATTATCCAGAACATCCACAACAACCGCAGACCCCTCGTTACCATCCCATGCCAAGTGCCGAATCACCACATGAGCACATCCCGAACACGTGCGACACTTCGTATGATGCAATTTCGATGATCCGTGGCGAGCTTTTTATTTTCAAGGGCAAAGTAATTGATTTCAAAATTACATCAATCATTTCTTTTTATGTTTTTATTAAAGATTTGTATTAATTTTCTTGTAGTATTTTTGGCGTTTGGATGATGCTGGAGTTCAAAGGGACTATCCAGTAGAGATTCATCGTCTTTGGTATCGTTTACCGAAGGATGTTAAGAGAATAGATGCAGTTTATGAACGGCCACGTGATAAGATGATTGTGTTTTTCATAGGTGAGGAATGTTGGAGGTTTTATGGTGGTTAAACAAAATGTAATTTTTTGTAACGAAATTTTTTTTTTTCTAACGAAATTTAAATTTTTTTCTAACGAAATTTCTTTCTGACTGAAATGAAATTAATTTTTTTCTAACGAAATTTTATTTTTTTTACTAATGAAATTTCATTATTTTTTTAACAATTTTTTTTAACGACATTTAATTTTTGTTTTTAATGATATTTAATTTTTTTTTCTAACGAAACCTAATTTTCTTTATAACGGTACTTTTTGAAAATGAAACTTAATTTTTTAAACAAAAGACACTTTTTTCCTGAAAATTAATTTTTTTTTCATAACATTTTTTTTTAATAGCGAAAATAACCCTTTTTCATAACAATAGCTGCATTCAATGTTCAAACCGTTTTGTGTTCGGCGAACTTCAAGTTCACGAACATGTGTTCGACCCTAAACATTGAACGCAGCTAATGTTTTTTTATAACGAAACTAAACTCTTTTCATAATAATTTGTTTTTACAAAAAAACTTAATTTTTGTTTTTTATTTCCTTTTTTTTATTTTTAATAAAAATAGGAAAGCAATATTGGCTGTTCAACGGCGACATCCCTCAACCGGGTTACCCAAAACCCTTAACACACCTCGGCTTGCCGGGAAATTTAAACAAAGTCGACGCCGCAATGGTATGGGGCCACAACGGAAAAACATATTTCTTCAGCGGACGCCAGTATTGGCGATTCGACGAAAGCGAACAGTCTGTTGAACTCGATTATCCACGCGACATCCGCACGTGGAAGAAAGTGCCTTACAATCTTGATGCTGCCTTCCAATGGAAAGATAGTAAGATAAACACGATAGGGCTGCAATTATTCAAATCATCAACATTTATAACCAGACAATTTTCATTTAATATTATTAAATATTACATGAAACATCTGCTACTTCTCGAATTTCTTGACAAGGGATATAAACAACCTGCATTAACATCTGAAGATAATATTTAAAATTAAAAAAAACTAATTCAAAATTATACTAAGGCCCATCCCAAGTAGTAAAACGTAGTTTAAAAGCAACTTATTTTCGACGTCAATAATTGGTTGAATGAAGTTTAATTCTATTTTTAACGTTAAAATATTCAATGCAAAAAAAAAATCACTTTTACAAATAAAAAGTTAAAACGAAGTACCGTAATGTGAAAGTTTAATTTTGATCGAAATTATTAATTTTAAGCCCATTTTCCAATGAAATTATCAATTCGACCATATTTTAGTCACTTTCTCATTATTAAGACGCCATGTTATGTATTAAATCACTAAATTTTATTTTTTCTTTCAGAAAAAACATACTTCTTTAAGAAAAAACTTTATTGGAAATACGATGACGTCAAAATGAGTGTTGAAGATGAAAAGGGAAGTTTATCAGCGCCATTTTGGATGAAATGTCCAAACGACGAAGTGCTAAACAGAGCTCACGTCCAAGAGCCATTGGACGATTCGAGTGCGACTCAAGTGTCGAGTGGAATTCTGGTCCTCATTTCGTCCATTTTACTCTTCCTATTAACTCGATGACATTTACTGATTATACGAGACATTTTTTTCTACTTAAAATGCAAGGCGGGTTCTTTCAAGAATTTTTCGTCAGATATTTACCGATTTGTGGAAGTCGGTTGTGTAATTACGTTATTCCACGTCAGAGGTTGTCGGTGCGACTTTTTTTAATTTTAACTTTGTTGTTTATATTTCTATTTATTTATACTCTGATTTACTGCCAACGTCAATAATGTTTTAATTATTTTCTCCCTTGGTTGTGTTTCAGCCGTTGCTTTTATTTTTCCATTTGTCGGTACGTCAAAATTTTTTATCAAATGTTTTTTACTCGAATATACAAATTTTAATTAAACAGAAAATAAAGTTATGTAAATACGTTATTTTATTTCATTCATTATGACAATTTATGAGCATGATTTATAATTTGGCTTTTAATTGAAACTACCAATTTTAAGCCTATTTTTTAAAGAAAATGTCAGTATCTGGCCTATATTTCCCATAAAATTTGTTTAGTTCAGCTTTTAATAAAGCTATTAATTTTAGGCCTTTTTTTAGGCTTAATTTTGACTGAAATTACTAATTTTAGACTTATTTTTGACTGGAATTGCCAATTTTAGGCTTTCTTTTTGATGAAATTACCAATTTTAGGCCTATTATTCAATAAAATTATCTACTTCAAGCTTATTTTTGACTCAAATTACCAGTTTCATAATTACTTTTGACTCACATTACCACTTTAGGCCTATTTTTAATCTTAAATCACCTCAAACATTTATAATTTTGGCACACTTGCGTTACGGAAGTACTCGAGTCTGTGAGTTGTTCCTGACCAATCCCGTGTTTAGCCAAGTGATGAAGATAAGCGCCATTACACATTAAATTCCATGCCCGGTCCACGCTTTTATCCAACGCGGTCACAATGCCAGCACTGTTTGTAACAAGCGTCATGTTTAGTGGATCCTTAGAAACCGGTGTTTCCTCCTGCCAAATCTAAATTTACATCCAGTTAAAAAATTATTTATTTATAAATTTAACTTTTAATTACTTGACAAGCCGCTTGAGTAGGTACACACGAAGCGTAACGGCGAGAATTAATAAATTCACGTAAGTCGGTATTTCTCGCACCAGTTCCCCGTTTAATGACGAGGTCATTAAGCGAGACGAATTGGCGACCGACTTCTCTCGAAAGTAATTTCGTTAGGCCGCTCCACGTGTCTGTTGAAAAATCTTTCGCTTGAGGAGAAGTGTGTGGAACGCTCTTGACTGATAGCATCTTAAAAGCTGGATGTGGTGTTAAATGTTCGAGCAAATCACCTAGAAATGTATTTATTTAAAAATTACAAAAAAGTGAATTTTTATTAGAGACTTTGTGAAAAATTATACTAAAATTTTTAGACTTGTGAAGGTGTGGATTTCACGTCTATGTAGATGGACTTTGATTTTGTGAAATTAATCAGCAGATAAAAATATATTTCCCAATCGTCTAAAATTTTTTTTCTCTCACTTATCTAGTATTTGATTATCGTTTTCGAAAGATTTTAATTTGGTTGCCTATAAAATAGGTCAAAAATGGCCTAGAATTTGTGGAATAGTTGCAAGCATAATTAGATTGGTATGAAATGACAGATTGGAATTTTGACTGAAACCCACCCAATATACAGACTTTTTTTAAATCTGTATAATTTGAATATAAAAATAGTAATTTCTGCAAAAATTACTGAAATTTATGCATGAAATTTTTAGTTTGTATTTTTGTTTTGAAATTTTGCACATATTTTAGATATTTTTACTAAAATTGCTGAAAATGGCCAAATAACTGAAATATTTGCAAGAAAATTAGTTTTATTTGCAAAAATTTTGTAATTATTTTTTGCTGGGCAATCTGCACTTGTGCCATTTTATGTGTTTATGTATGGATTGTACAGTTGTGGTTAAATAAAAACTTCACACTTTACCATGGTTGCCAATGGTCAATTGTGAAGTTTTTTTTTACCACAACTGTACATTAAAATGTACAGACCGGCGTATAGACAAGTTATATATGTAAATTTTGCGCTCTGTATAGACATATAGAAACACATTCATGTCTGTACTATACATGTATAGTTATTTTTGTTTCACAAAGTCTCTATTATTTTATTTTATTTTTTTGTTGCTTTCCCAGCTAAAAAAAAAGTACAAAAATTTGGCCGATTTGCAGTTTTTTTAAAAAGTTCATCTACAGATTTTCTTCTAATTCTGTAGAAAATCTGTAGAATATAATTTTTTCTAAATTAAACTGCAGAAAATCTGTAGAATATAATTTTTTCTAAATTAAACTGCAGAAAATCTGTAATTTTTGAAGTAAAACTGTAGAAAACGAGTAGAAAATCTACAAAATCGGCCAAAAAAACTGCAAAAAAACTTCAAAAAAATATCTTCAAAAAATCTGTAGATTCTGTTTAAAACTTTTTTAGCTGGGCTGTTAAGTACAGTACCTAAACGTGTAAGTCGATTATTGGAATCAAAAGAAGGGCACAAAATTGGGACTAATTGATCACCCACAACACGATTCAGGTTTTCAATGTTCACCGAAGTATTGAAACGAGTGCAAATGTTGTGCAATTCATCGTTGTGAAAATCTATTAAATATATACGAAAATTATAAAAAAGTTCCTTTAAAATAAAATTGATTTACTTAAAATTGCATCCGTAAATGGTAAAATGTGAGATAACGTCAGAACGGCATTGTAGCTTTGAATCACAACTTCACCTGCAGAGTATGGCCATACCAACTAAAAAAAAATCAATTAATTTGATTAATTTTTCTTTCTAGAAGTTGATCTGATTAAAAATTCTCACTTGGTTTACAAGAAAACTCCTCGGAAATGAATCTCGAAAAACTTGAGTCAAATGTGCCCCAACGCCAGATCCAGTGCCGCCAGCAGCACTCATAAGGATTATAAAACCACCAACGGAATCACATTTTTCCAACTCTGATTGAAGAATCTCAACAGTTTTTTCGGATAACGCCGGCCCATATTCACAATAACCACGTGACCACAAATTTCCACAACCGCCAGACAGCTTAACAACATTTCTACTAGAATAATGCCAAAGACTTTTTCTTCTAGTTAGTAACTTATCAATCACCTAAAGAAAATTAAAAACAAAAATTAGTAAAAGAATTTTTTTAATGATTTAAAAAAAAAATCATTTTTTAAAGTACAGATGCGTGGACAAGACTCACGCTGGCTGCACCTAATGAGTAATACACTGCCTTTCTTATTAGATCATTGCTAGAAAATGTAACTTTTTTACTGAAAATCTTTCGTAATCTTGTACACAGTGACTTCAGGAAATTGTAGCATTTCTTTTATGTTTAAATTAGAAAAGGCATCAATTAATAAGGTGCCCATCCCATTCGTTTTGGGAATAATTCATGAAATTTCCTTAATGTACCTTGCCAATTTTGTCACCAGTTTTGTTCCAAGTTTTCAATTTTACAAAAAAGTCAATAAAAATTGACTAGTTAAGAAGTGGTTGGTGTTTAGCACCAATGAAGGATTCTATCCTTTCTTTTTACCATAGTATATTGTAGAGGAAAGTTTCCTAAGAAAACGAATGAGCCACAGATTCCAAATCATAACCCCATCTTGCGAAATTACATCATGACCCTAACCAAGAAGAACGCACCCAGAGTCTCTGTCCCCAAAACCGACTGCAAAAAAATGGTCAACTTATCAATTAATCACATCAGCATTGGTTTTAACTGATCCCAGGATGTCATGAATGGCTAATTTTCAAAGGTGGTTATCCTTCCCTTTTAGAAATATTTAAAAAAAAATTTATACTGTATTCCAGTAAACCACAAAATTTGATTCAACATTATTTACATAACGAAAATAAAATGTTGAAAAACATTAAAATGTCATTTCAAAAACAGTTATTTCAACACTTAATGTTAAGATAACAATTATATTACATTGATTTAATGTTTTTTAAAAAAATTCTTAAATAAATATTGTCATATGAACATTGTATATAAACAATAAAATATCATTTAGGATTGAACATTATACTGTAAGTTCATAGACAGTAAATTCAACATTTATTCAACATTGAATCAATATTGAATCAATATTATAAAAGTTGAAATAATGCTTTATAAAATGAAATTTTTACCATTCTCTCAACACATACATTATAATGTTCACATTTGATCAACATTTAAATAACATTAGTTTGTTTATTGGGTAGCCATTATTAATATTCAATTAATTGAAGTTTATGCCTTAGGTCACTTTAAAATTGTTCATGAACAATTACAATTCCTAAACATTAGGTTAGGACTCCTAAAAAAACTTCAAATTTCGGATTTCATAGACATTAAATCCCAAATTCAGGGATTTTTTAAAACTGTCTGAAATTGCATGCCCCTAATCCAAACTCCAAATAATCTATTTGATTTATATTATTTGAAACATTGTAAGATTGAAAAACCTTAAAAATTCTTTAATATTATTTATGTTTAACTCTTACTATTGCAAAACCATTCTATAAGGCGTTTTCTCTGTATACGGTTTCATAGAAAAGTAATAGAGATTTAGCTGAGCCAAACTTCTAACTTGTAAAATTCCACGTTAACTATAAGTTAAACGTGTAGTTAACATGGAATTTTACAAGTTACAAGTTAGAAGTTTGGCTCTCCTAAATCTCTGTTATTTTTCATTAATTTTTGATTTTATGGTATTTTATTTTGGACAAAACGGTAATGGTTAAGTATTTTTAATACGTTATTTCAGTAATCTCTGAATCATAATTATCAACTAACTTTAATCATTTAATATGCTTTTCATTATCCCACGTTTTAATGCAACTCTCGAGAAATTGACCACATTTTTTTCTTACTTTAGAACAAGGTCTGGATAATCAAGCTTCAACTACACTAACATTGTGGTTACAACCAATCCACCAGTTAGTTTCCGAACACATAACCAGTTTGTTTTCGATAATAACTGGTGAGTGGTGACAATAACAGGAATAACCTGGTTACTGCGATTAATTTCTAATCAATTCCCAATTATAATACAAAACCCCTTCTTTTGCATCTTAAACATAAAATTAACCTTATGTTCAGTATCCACCAAAACAGCTCGCGCTCTCCAAATCTCATTTTTACACTGAACGAAAAACCGCTCCGCCGTCAACTCTGAATACTTCTGACACTGCTTCGACACATGTCCAGCATTCAATTTATTCAGCGTATCTTCACTAGCACAACTCAGAAAACTCTGCCCAACTTGATTGCCACACTGGCCTACTTGAACTGTAATAACACTCATAATCTTCTTATTTTCCTTGCTCTAAGTTTACAACTTCTTTTTCCAAGAACAAACCAGCGCCAAATTTCCGCCTCTTTTCCGCAGGAAATTACAAAATGGCGTATTCAATCATGCATCTCTGTAGCCTTGCTCTTGCATTCACATGTATAGTTGACTCAGCCGTAGTAAGTTTTTTTATCTGCATTTTTTTTCGAATTTTTTTTCCTCATTATAATTTTTTTCCTCAAGTTGCACGGTCGTTGCATCACTGATTCCGACTGCATTTCTGGTTGCTGCCGTCCTTCACCCATTAATTCGTACTCTGGATTGACTTCGAATATCTGCCATCACTTTTCCCTCCCCGGTTCCGTTTGCGATCCGTATTCCGTTTCTCCGTGTGGATGTAGCGATGGATACAAATGCGGTCCCTCCAACGACTACTATTTACGAGATTTCCGCGTTCGCTTCTGCGTTCCGGCGGACTGAAAAATTTTAAAAATTAAATCACACATCTATAATTTAAATCCACAACTTCCACAAACTTTACGACAGTAAAACGCCATTTTGTAACCAGTAGCGACGCCGAGTGATTGATATTGAAAGCTTTAACTTTATATAAAAGTTACAATAACATAATAAAAATATAATAAAATACACTTGTGTGGTAAATACTATTACATATAACTAGAATCGGCACTAATTGGCATTAAAAATATTTTATTGCACGTAGTATTAAGCTTGATTGTATTACACATTGCATTTACAATGCTAATGAGAAACTCTTCGGTTTATATTCTTTTGTTGATTGATATCTGAAATAAGGAAAAAATGATCGCGTGGCTGAAATCCCAATACTAGGCCTTAAATGCGTGACACCTTTTCACCCTTATCTACGTTTTCATCCTCTCGATCTGAGAAAAGTCAAAGCAGGTTTGAGGTTTTCCCCAGAATGCAAAAGTGATCGCGCATTGGTTTATAGGAGTATTGCAACACCTGATTAGTTGTCTTACCAACCGCTAAGGCGACCCGACCTTCAGGATACCTAGCTTGTATAAGTACATAAGTGATAAATATCAATTTATTTGTGCTACTGAAAAATTCCACTTTAGAAATTTTAAAATAATGTTGATAAGAAAACTTTTGATTCGCGCTGGACGTCGCTGGAAACAACTGGTACTTGTTTCTGCACCGTTGATACTGTTACCATTGATTATCATTGTTGCAACACCGGTAAGTGATGTTCTATAATGTTGTTCGAAAGATATTGTTGGGGATTACATTGTGTAACGTTTAGGAGTCGTAGATGTGCGTATTTTGCGCAATAATGCGAAAATCGCATTTGAAAGTAGTAATTTTATTTCTTTTTTCTTTGTGCTAAATTTTGATCCAATTTTTGGTTTTATAATTAAGTTTAGTGGAAGTTGGTGATGGTTTAAGTTGAAATATTTTGTTTTAAGACTAGTCTTGTTTGGAAAAGTTGTTTACAACAATATTAAATGAAATTGTAGCTTTTTTAAAAAATGTACAAAACTAAATAGGAATTTGTATGCGATTTAATTTTTATTTGAAATATGCAAAATTTAGAAAATCAAAGTAAATTTCGTCTTTAAATTCACACTAAAACCATCAAAAGTACAAAACTCAGACACAATTATTCAAAACATCAATCAACTTCACATTGCCATCAAAAATCGACAATTTTATCAGAAATAGGTAAAGTCATAAAAGCGATTTTTGCATTATTGTATCCAATTTACCCCTTTATAAACTCATCACATAATACATTCACCTTTTAATTGCTGTAAAACGTGGATTTTTCTAGGAATCAAAATGTGCTTACGTTGTATTACTAGTAACAACTTACTGGGTAACTTCAGCATTACCGTTGGCAGTCACATCTTTATTACCCGTTGTGCTTTTCCCGTTGCTCGGTATCGTTTCATCGAGTGAAATTAGCCACAGTTACATGAAAGTATATACTTTAATTTAATTGTTTTCAATTGAGAAAAAACAACTTTTCTGTTTTTGTTTTCATTGTTTTCATCTGTGATGAACTGGATTGCAGGAGAGCAACGTCATGTTATTGGCAGGAATTATATCAGCAATTGCCATTGAGAATTGCAATCTTCATCGACGCATTGCTCTTAGAATATTACTTTTAGCTGGCACATCGCCCAAATGGTTTATTTACGTTTAATGACTGGAAAAATTCACTATGAAAATTCTGTTATGTAAAAATGTTATTGTATTTGCATAACTTTAACTGCAGTTAAGAAATTTATATATAGAGAATGTGTTAAGTCATGGGAACAAGGAAAATAATGGGTTTCTACAGTGATTTAGCCCCACATTTTTTCCTCTTGGGGTTTTTGACTGATTGCATAAATAAATGTAAACAGTAATTGCTGTTCCCTTTGTGCAATATGCGATAAAAAGTGTGTGTGTACAGAGTTATTTTCAAATATTTTCAAGATATGCAGATAAAGTTGGATTTCATAAGTTATTTGTTACTGTTTTTTTAATAGTGTGGATTTGCATCTAAAGTATTTATACATTTTATATGCAGTTTTGCATTTTTTTTTCCAAACAGAAATGAGTAAAAAATGCAAAAAAATGCAAAAATAACAATTCTCTAATAATTTTTTCTAATTATTATTGTTAATTATATAATTTTGTAATAAATTATTTAATTATAGGACAATATTTGAAATATACATATTTTATCTGCAGTTTTTGAATTTTGTAAACAGGAATATCTGAAAAAATGAAAAAATAACGTAACAATCACAATTTTATAGAAATTTTTTCCAGTTTTTTACTCTTAATTACTTGGCGTTGACAAAAAGCTTTAACTTAATTTTGTTTTGTTAAGGTTGATGCTTAGTTTTATGTGTACAACTGCATTCCTTTCAATGTGGATAAACAATACAGCATCCACATCATTAATGGTTCCTATTGTAGAATCGATTCTTGTTGAACTCTCTTCTAGCCTCGAGGTCGATCAACACGATTCTGAAAAGACAAATAGTGATATTTTATCTAGGGGTAAGTTGGTAGAAATTAGAGTTTATGTTTCTATGTTTGGCTTTATTTTATTTGGTTTTAAGGTAGTACCTGTACTTTGGTTCAGAATGCGGTTATGGAAACTCCAGTTGATGATGTGTAATGTATAATATGAATTTAAGAATAGATAAAGTCGTTTTATTTATTCTTGATTTTTGTATGAAGTTATCTGATAAGGTTATTACTTATATCTATGAAAAAATTGTAGGTTAATATTTTTCTAGATATAAGAAATTTCTGTAATGTGTTGAGGAAAATGTGCAAAGAATATGAATGAAAAATTTAAATTTTAAATATTTAGAATAACTTTCACAACTTCTTAATAAATATGTAACATAAATTTTAAATTTGGATTTGGATTGAATTTGATTTGAATTGCATTCGATTTTAAATTTTGTTTACCTAAATTACATTTTGATGTTTAAAATATTTTTGATTTTTAACAATTTTATGTGATTTGCATTTTTCAATAGTCTGATGTTATTTGAATTTTTAAAAATTCTTTTTGAATTTGTTTTTAATTTGAAGATTGAATTTACAAGATTTTCTTTGAATTTTTTATAATTTATTTAAATTTGTGACAAAACTCCTACCATTCCGCCCATTCGGGGTGGGTTTCATGGCAGTGGATTGGGTCACGAATAAATGACTGGCATGGGGACGCGGATATCATCGGTTTTGGGCCGTTATTTAACACCAAATTATCCCGAATCAATCCTACCCCAAATCCCATATCTATTCAACCTTGGATGAACAACTAACTGTTAGTTGTTCATCCAAGATTCAACAAGCACCTACCCCGTGATTGGGGACGGTTGGCTGTCCCTGGGCCGCGTGGCCCTGAAACAGTGGTTTCCGGGATACATTGTCCTCTCTCTTCAACCCATTTCCTTTCGGGGTTGCTTCTAACGACGGTCACGGCTGGAACCGAGAGATCGGAATCAGTCGAACCACTTCTTCCCTCTCCAAGCTCCAACGTCTTGCCACGATCTATCTCTCTGATCTCGCATCTCCCGCCATCTCTCGTCACCCCTTATCTCGTCACTTGACCGGAAGTGGTCACGTTAGCGATGTGGACGCGCCTTAATGTTTTCTTTGGATTTGTTTAAAAAAATCCAAAAAATATTTCGATTATTTTTCGAAATATTTTTTGAATTTTTTGATTTTGTAAAATTTAAAAAAAAAAATTACTTTGAATTTAATAAATTTTTTTTTATCTGGAGTTTTTTTGTTTTTTTTGTTTTTTTTCTTCTCTTTAACTTATAATTTATATTTTTAATTTTAATTCTTACAGTTCCTTACAAATTCCTGTAACCGCCTCTCGAGCAACATCCACTGAATCCATCCAACGTCGAGCTTCTTTTGCAGCAAAAATGGAACGTTATCGTAAAGGCACATTAATATCCGTAGCATACGCATCTAACTTCGGCGGATCATCAACAGTAACAGGAACAGGACCAAACTTAGTACTCATGGAACTTCTAGCAACGTAAGTTTGTTCCTTTCCAGTAAGAAAACTGTTACAATTTATTCTAAATCTCACTAGACTTTATCAGGGAGCCGAAACTGGTCTCACATTCGCAACATGGATGTTATTTGCAGTTCCCTGTGCAATTTTATGCCTCATTTTATCATGGCTGTGGTTACAAATCGTTTTTGTTGGTCCTCGATCTTTGTATTATAACTTTAATTTGAAATGCATAAATTCACAAATAAATTTTTCTCTTATTTACACAGATGCGAAAGAGCTAGCAATGAGAGTAGTTTGCGAATTAAAAATGTCATCCGACGTCAGTATAAAGAATTGGGTGCAATGACGTAATTTTGATTTTATTAATTTTTTTTTTTTAATTTACAAAATTGCACTTTTTACTTTTTATTTTTTAATTTTTATTTTTTAGTTTTCATCAAGCAATTACACTAGCTTTGTTTACATTGCTGGTTTTCCTGTGGATTTTTCGGCAACCGGAGTTTATTCCGGGTTGGTCGTCGTTTTTTCCAATGGGGTAAGTAATGATGAACGTGTTTCGGTAGCAGTCCCATGGCTTCTCTGCAGTTACTGTGTTGTTGATGTCGTGCGGGGAAGCTAAATACTGGGGCTTAGGTGAAAATTGTTATTTCTGAGCGTGCTAGTGTTTGATTATTGGACTTGGAATTCAGTTTGTGTAGTTTATAAGCATTTGAAGCAGGAAATCATTAAAATACTCAGCAAAGATTTGCAGTAATTGATATTTCTGCAGTTTCTTCAAAAGATAAAAGTATAAAATATTCTAAATTTTTTTTCTAAATTTTCTAATTTTCTATATTTACAATATTTTTTTTTTGAAATTTCTAATTTTTTTTTGACATTTCTAATTTTTTTTGAAATTTCTAATTTTTTTTGAAATTTCTAATTTTTTATGAAATTTCTAATTTTTTATGAAATTTCTAATTTTTATTCTAAATTTTCTAAAATTTCTAATATTGCTTTTAATTTTCTATATTATTTTCTAAATTTTCTAAATTTCTTTTCTAAATTTTCTAAATTTCTTTTCTAAATTTTCTAAATTTCTTTTCTAAATTTTCTAAATTTCTTTTCTAAATATTCTAAATTACTTTTCTAAATTTTCTAAATTTCTTTTCTAAATTTTCTAAATTTCTTTTCTAAATTTTCTAAATTTCTTTTCTAAATTTTCTAAATTTCTTTTCTAAATTT
>JAQIXT010001744.1:0-13827 GCA_034700445.1 Stenotaenia linearis
GGACCGCACCAAACGTGACGCTATAAGCGGGTTGACGCTATAGCCGAGGTCGCTACTGGCGGGTCCGACTGTATATGTTATAATTCTGACCATAACTTTGGAACTGCAGCATTAAGCAGTAGTACAGTCAAATAAGCTGAAACTGTGTCAGATTGTAGCATTCCTTCTACTGAACAAGATAGTATAATTTCAAAGACATTGTACATGTATAATTCTGACCATAACTTTGGTTAGTATGGGTCTACGGAAGCTGCAAGAAATTTGTAATGGAGGTAGGTATGTAAAAGAAGACGGAAGTGCAAAGTTTTCAAAAATTCACACTACTCAGTTTGTTGAATCAAACAGGAATTTGGAATCAACAAGCTGTCATGATTGTACAAACTGTTCTTAGTGCATTGTTTGATTTATTCGAGTTTCCCTAGAAGAAATCGTGAGTTTTATCAGTTATAAGACAATAGATTTGTTCTTCGCAAACTCTATTGAGATGTCAATTTGACTTACAAAGTTTTTGAGGCTTCCGTAAACCCATACTTCCAATTTAGAAAAGTTTTCACACGTATTAAGCATCCTAAATCTGTTTAACTTTTGATTACAACAGTTGACGTTCCAAAGTTACATCCAAAAAGGTAAAATCCTATTTTATCACATTTTCATTTTAATTTGTAATCTGCTCAATTAAATCCAAAAACTTTTCCCACAAGAAAAAGTCACATATTTAAAATGCATTCAAAAATTAAACTAAAATCAGTTTCCCTTCAGTTTTATATTTATTTGCATCATATGCTATTGCAGTTTATATTGAAGTTGCAATTGAAAGTGAAGCAAACAAGCTTTAAACTGAAGAAAAACTAAGTTTGGTTTAATTTTTGAATGCAGCTACTGAAAAAACTTTAATAAATTTAATTATATCATAATATATTTGTAATATCAAGAATATCCTGAATTGGAACATTCCACATACACAGGCTACTGTGGCCAAACACGACTTGTCAGAAGACAACAAACTGTTCAGTCAAAAAACTTTACAGAAATCTAAATATTAACATTATAAATCTAACTTATATTTAACATGGAATTTATAAGTTATAAGACATAAGTTTTGTTCTCCGCAAACTCTCTATTATCAATACATCAAATGTATTATAAATATACAGAAAATAAATGACTCAACAAAAGGTAAATAAACTACAATTTACGCAACCGTAATCTCACCTAAATCAAGCTTATCATTATCTATTAGTGGATTATTGTGAATGTTCTCACGGCTTTTTTGTTTCACTCAAATCAAGTGTCAAAAAATAACATTACATTACAAGGATAAATACATATTGTAGTAGAACCAGTTTCAATTACTAGAAACAGATTTATTTCATTTTTTCTCTCAAGGTTTATATCAAGTAATGTCCTTGGAGAGTTCATTCTTCCAGTCAGTGAAAGGAGACTGAGACCAAATGTTTTTATTTAAGAAGGAAGTGACCTCCAAAAAGTGGATTTTTTCCCAGGTTTTTTGAGAAATTAATTTAATTATATTTTGCTTTTTTTTCTTCTGGGGGAATGAGGTGGGATCTATGCATTTGTGTCATATTAAAACTTGTTTTTAAAAAAAAATGTAAAAAATTTTTTTTTGTTTTTTAATTATTTTTTTTAATTTTAAAAAAAATTTTTTTGGGAAAAGTTAAACAGGAAACGCCCTATATTAACATAAGTTGTGATTAGCATTCATACATAACCTTTATGATGAAATAAAAAAATATGGCTGTCATTGGTGATCTAGAAGGATTTTTTTTTGAGGAAATTAGGCTGGTAAGTGTTTTTTTTGTTGTTTGGTAGGAAATTTTTTTTGTTATGGAAAGTGTGCTGTAGATAGTTGCAGTGTAAAAAGATATGGTAATTATCGGAGATAGAAATATAGATAAAAAGATATGGTTAGCTTGATTTTCTGTGAAATGCATGAATTAGCTCATTTTTTAATGATTTTCTATGGGAAAAACAGTGATTTAATATAATTTTTTATGAAAAAAGCAGAATTAGCTATGAAATACCATGTTTTTCCATAGAAAAAGTAATGTAGTTTAATTTTCCATGGAAAAAAATAATTATGTTAAATCATTTTTTTATAGAAAATTATGCTAAAATTTTCTATAAAAAATAACAATTTTTATAGAAAATTGTTCTATAAAAATAATTTTACAATTTTTTATGATAAAAGCATGATTTAGTTTGATTTAGCATGATTTTCCCAAAGAAAGAGTGAGTTAGCATGATTTAGCATGATGTTTCCATAGAAAAAGAATGATTTAGCATGATTTTCTATAGAAAATAATAATTTAACATGATTTTCTAATCAAAAAATGATGATTTAGCGTGATTTTCTATAGAAAAAGCATAATTAAACATGTTAGCACATTTTTCTATGAAAAAAGTATGATTTAGCTTGATTTAGCATGATTTTCCATGATAAGAACATGACATAGCATGATTTTCTATGAAAAAAATAATTTTTAGCATGTATAATGGCATGATTTTCTTTGAAAAATATTCCACAATGTGTAAAAAGATATGGTAATTATTTTTTTACACATTGTGCATTTATTTTCACACCATGCTAAATCTTGCTCATTTTTATTTTATAAATCAAAAACTTTTTCAAAAAATAACTTCAAACTTTTTTCACTAACATCACCTCTTTGCTTTTAATTAACCTCAGTCATCACTTATCATTGAAATATAGCTACAATTACCTGTACAAAATCTGTATCAAGGATCTACCTATGATGCCCTCAGATAACTGGTATTTGATTTAACTTTATGTCGCAGTATGTCAACCTACTTATCACGAGATATTAAACCATAAGATGAACCTGTACAACTACATGGAGGTCACTCAACAAAAAAATTGATATAAAACTCAGCATTTCTAGGATAATTCCAGTGACCTTACACTGAAATTTATTGATCTCTTTCAATTTTTTTCACACAAAAATTCCTTGTTTATTATTCACAAACATCTCACAACCAGTATTAAGCAGATTACATGCTCATCCTAGTGAAATTTCACTTATAAATTGGTTAACTAGGTTTCTAGCTCTGTTTCAACCTACAAGTTTGAGATGATAGAAAAAAATGATGAAATAAAGGTGAAAGTGAAACATCTGTTTATGAGATTTAATTTTATGAGAGAAAAATAAATTAGCACGCAAAGGTATGCAGAATGTTTGTATAAAAATGGTAATTTCTGTAAATGATTTAATTTTTAATAATTTGTGCAGAAAATTTGTAGATTTTTATTTTTGTTTTGCAAATATTTTACAAATTTTTTAAATTAATTTTACAGTTTGTGCTGTGAAGTTGTGTACGTGCATGGAAACTACGATAAAGTGTTTTACGCAGTTTATCGTGAAGGTTTGTAGGGTGGAAGTAAAGGTGAAAGTGAAACAGCTGTTTGCCTGTGACATTAATTTTGGGAGAAAAAAATAAATTGGAATTTTGCAAATATTTTACAATTATGACTAGAATTTTTACAGTTTATGCTATAAAGGTGGTGTAGATGCAAAGTAAAGTAATAAAATGTAAAACCATGCAAAATATAAAAATAGTAATTTCAGTAAACAAGTTTAAATTTAAATAATTTATGCAGAAAATTTGCAGATTTTTATTTTTGTTTTGAAATTTTGCAAATATTCCAACCTATGCGCAAACTACGATTAAATGTTTTACGCAGTTTATCCCATATTACTTATTTTACAAACATTTTCCTCATACTTAAGAGCCTTGTAGGAGTCTATAGGACCCTGTATCATAATTATTCAAGTCCTACATCATCTATAAATTCAAAATATTTCATTTTTCAAAGTATTCATCACTTTTTATTGCTTTAAAACAAATTTGGAGCATTAAAAAAATCCTTTTCCTGATGTTGCAATGTATTTCCTCATGTTTCCTCAAGTTTAGAGTTATTTAGTGAGTTTTTGTAAATTTATACAATTATGTTGTCTTACTTAATTTGTTATGTATTCAGTTTTTGTTGTTTTGTATTTTGTCCATGTTTATGAAAATTACAAATAATAGATACATTGACTAGACAAGGCAGGCATAAACATAAATAGATGAATCTTAAAAAGGTGTTTTTCTAGTTTTTTGATTTCAAATTGGTGTTTTATGGTCAGTTTTTGAGTGCAGGTGTTGGAAGCTGTGTTAGAAGCTGTTGTGGATTTGGATTTATATGTTTGATGCAGTGAAAGTTGTTTGAAGTATGGGGAATGTTGTAATTGTTGTTTTCTTTGAGGAAAACAATAAATGGGGATGTAAATTGTTGTTTAAAATTAATTATATTTTGGTGTTTTTCATTGTTCAAAACACTAAATAATGTTAGAAAACAAGGGAATCAGATAAACATATGTAAATATTTTTAAAGTGATTTTCTTTAAAGACTTGTGTGTAGTTTCTTTATAACAGAAAGTAGAAACAATGCAAGAAAAACACCAAAAACACCAAAGATAGCAAATGTTTATAACTTTTAGGTGTTTTTAATTGGGTTTTCTTTCATATTCACAACACAAAAAATACCAGAAAACACAATAATATCAAAAGTACTTGTGATTTTCTTTATAAAGAGACAAACAACTCCAGATGAAATACCAAAAACACTAAAATAACTTTCATTGCTGTTTCTCTTTATTAAAATAACAAAACCCAATTAAATTTCCTCTCTGTCAAACCAAAAAGGTCTTAATTGATTGTTTTAAAGTTTTTTTTTGATGTGTTTTGTCATTTTAATAAAGAAATACAGCAATGAAACAGTTATTTTAGTGTTTTAGGTGTGTGTATCTGTTTAATTGCTAATTTTCCTGATTCAAATGACAAAAACCACCAACAAAACAAACAAAAACACTAAACCAAATCCTCCACCCACTCTTTAAGTCACAAAAACTACCAAACAACCCACTCCAACACCAAAAAATGACACTCAACAACATAATTACATTCAAGCTACCAGAAATTCTCCTTTCAAAACCAATCTCACTAACCCACTTCCCCTCCATACTTCAAAATACAAGTTTTCTTCAAGTTTAATGACCCTCAAAGTTATTCACATTTATAAACATAAATACCAAATATAATAAGAATTAATTAAATTATCAAATAAAAAAAATAAAAAATTTTTGATTTCACAAAGACAGTAATTTCCAGGTCACTGTAAGAAAGGGTGCAATATATTTAATAACAAGGCCATGGCCTTCAAGTTTCCACAAAAACATTCTAAATTGTCAAAAATCAAAAGAAAATCATTAAAAATACAATTAAAATTCATTTAAAATTAAGCCTGACTACTATAACAACAATTAAGTCAACAATTGACTTAATTTGATGCTATTTTCTACTCTATGAATGAATTAATTGCATTTAGTATGGTTTTAACCCTTGGGTTACTTTTTTTTCTTAATTTTATGCCATTATTGTTGGTGGAGAAAAAATTTATTAGACCAAACTGTAATTTGAGGGAGAAAATGAGGTTGCAAGTGTTTTTCCATTTGCTACTGTACCAGAAAGAAATGATAATAGTTGTGCTTGAATAGACAAGGTTATCTGATAACCTTCTGATACCCTGTTACTGTAAAGGAAATGTTTACTGAAATGTAATTTATGAATTGGTTGTGACAAGTTGTAATTTTGTATGTTTTGTTTATAAGTGTGGGAAATTGGGTGGGTGGGGTGGAGTTGGGTTTTGGGTGTTTCAGTGGAACTTTTGTGGGTTTTGGTTGTTTTTAAGGTTTTTTTAAATTGGGTTTTGGGGTTTTTCTGTTGTTTTTGGTTTTTATGAGTGTTTTTCTTGTTTTTAAGGTTTTTTTAAATTGGGTTTTTGGGTTTTTCTGTTGTTTTTTGGTTTTTATGAGTGTTTTTCTTGGGTTTTGGTTGTTTTTATAGGTTGTTTTTGTGTTTGATGTTGAAAAGAGGGTGTGGTGAAGGAAGTATTGTGTTTTGAATGTGGAAATTGGTAAGTGAAAGTAAAAATTTGGTTTGTTTTTAAAGTTTTTATTTTTGGTTTTTATGGTTGTTTTTGTTAATTGTGTTAGAAATGGTTGGAATGTTTAAAATGTTATTTTGAATGTTGTATATTATCTATTATATCATAATATACAATAGTACTTGATGTTTTACAGAAATTTTTTATACTTTTATTATGATTTTATTAAATTTTTACAACAATTTTAGTGCTGTACTTCAATTTTTTTAAATCAATTTATCCCACTTTCAGTTTGTTGGTGTGGTAACCTAGTTTTCTGATATTTTACCCCACATTAATATATTATCCCGGCTATTTACATGTTTTCAAGGGTTTTTAGTATTTCACAACAAACCTTCAATATTTTTTATTACTTTACTTAATTTTTTAGTGTTAAACTTCAATATGGCAATGTTTTTCATTGTTTTACTTCAATTTCTCACTTTTCCTTCAATTTTCACTGTTTTACTTTAGTTTTCAGAGGTGTACTTTAATTTTTCCTGTTTTATTTCCTGGTAATTTCTGGTAATGTAGTGAAATAATAAAGTGAAACAATGAGAAATTGAAGTGAAACAATGAGAAATTGAAATGAAATAATGAGAAATTGAAGTGAAATAATGAGAAATTGAAGTGAAATAATGAGAAATTGAAGTTAAACAGTGATAAATTGAACTGAAACAGTGGAAATGGAAGTAAAACAGATTTACTTCATTCCTCCCTCTTTCACATCAATTTCTCACTCCATCACTTCAATTTCTCACTCTTTCACATCAACTTCTCACTCCTTTACTTCAATTTCTCACCTTTTTACCTCATTATCTCACTCCATTACCACTAATTACCACTTAACTACTCAAATCACCACCTAATCACACCACTTAACCACATTCCACCACTTTTTACCACTTTAAACAATACCACAAACTTCACCACTTAACCCAATTTCCAACCAACTCCATCAAAAACCAAACTTCACCCAAACAAAACCCCACAAAAACCACCACCACAACTTTTTTCCACCACCTAAAACAATTTCCTCAACTTTTTTTCCCCAATTCAAACTGGGTTACATCTGATATCAAACTTATTAAGGTTTATTTCTCTGATCATCATTTTCATTTTCATGGGTTTTATCTCATCCTTTGTTTCAAACTAAATGGGTCATTTAGAAATGAGAGTAAATAACAGTGGAAGAATGTGAGACACTTATAATGGCGTTTTGGTCACTGGAACTGTACCACAGATTCGCTTGGCAGGTCACACATCTTGTTCAAGAACAATTGATTTAGTTCCTTATGTGTTGAATGAGGCAATCAGATGGAAAGTTATTAAGTCAGAATGCAGAACCTAATTGAATTTGACCTGATATGTGGTGAAAAAAGATTTGATGACAATTAAGTGCAGTTATTGTGAAAAATGAGGGGTTATTGGTTAAGTGGTTTGGTTTTTGTTTTTGTTTTTGTTGTTTTTCTTGGTTTTTGTTGGGTTTTTTTGAAGGAATGTGGAGATATTGGAGTGTGGTAGTTTTTTGGTGGGTTGGGTGGTGGGGGTTTGATGTGGAGTGAGGGGGGGGGGGGCAATGGGTATTGGGGTTTTTTTTAATAGAGGTTTTTTTTTTTTTTTGTGGTTCTTGTGCTTGGTCTTGGGTTTGTGGTTTTGTTATTGGTTTTGGTGGTTTTTGGTAATGAATTTTTGGATTTAGTTGTTGGTTTTGATGAATTTTGTCCTTTGTTTTGGTTTTGGTCTAGAATTTTTGAGATTTGGTGGTGGATTTGTGGAGTTTGGTAGTTATTTTGATGTTTTTTCAATGAATTTAGACATTTGACCTTTAATTTTTGAATTTTGTTACAGATTTTGAGGGATTTTTTAAACATTTAACGTCAAATGTTTGAATTTTTGATATTTAGTCTTGGATTATTTGCAATTTGATCCCAAGTTTATTAAATATGATGTCAATTGTGATATATTTCTCTGAATTTTGGAGTTTGATTATTGATGATATTTTATTCTGAATTTTTAATTTTGGAATCAAATTATTGACTTTTTATGTTTAATTTTGGTTCATTTCTTAAATTTTTCACTTTCATGATTAACTCGACATAAAATTCAAACAAAAAATCAAAAATCAACACCAAATACAACATTTTTCAATGAAATTCCAAATTTAATTATCAATTTTAATCAAAACTACCAATTTTACCTTTTTTCCTCCACACCCCCTTCAACACCTCAATACCAAACTCACTGCAAACCACCTCAAAACATTACACCTTTAAACTAATTAACCCAATAAAAAACAAAAAAACCAACCACAACCAACCAAAATAAACAAACAACCACCATAAGGCCACACAACATTTCTCCAATTTCCAAATCCACAACCGACCAATTTTTTTCCCAATAAATAATTTCTCGCTGCCCTTGTACAATTAGTGGCCTTTCGAATCAGAAAACGGATAAAACTCGTTTGCAAAAACTGAGCATGCACACGAGTATGGGCGGGTGTCCTCCGCCCAGGGCTGTGGCCTCGATTCACAAATTTTCGCCCCAGAAACGCATAAACGGACCTCAACCACTTTCATTAAATAAAAAACGTTTTATTTTGGCAATGTTAAAATTTATTATGATGGAAACAAAATGGCAGCCATAACCATTGCTTCGAAGAAACGAAGATATGAAAATCTACAGATTCACAGTTTTTTGGCCGATCGAGAATTTTTTTAATTTTTTTAAATAAAATCTGTAGAAAATCTGTAGAATATTTATATTTTTGAAATTAAACTGGTAGAAAATCTATAGATTTTGAAGTAAAACTGTAGAAAATCTATAGATTTTGAAGTAAAACTGTAGAAAATCAGTTAAAAAGTCTACGGAAATCGGCTAACGTAAAGGTAAATACATTATTTAGCGACAACAATTGAAGATTTAATGCAATAAACTGAAATTTGGACCACAAAGTCTGTAGAATATTTATATTTTTGAAATTAAACTATAGAAAATCTATAGATTTTGAAGTAAAACTGTAGAAAATCTGTAAAAATCTACGGAAATCATCTACCGTAAAGATACGTACACAATTTAGCGACAACGATTAAAGATTTACCGCTATAAACCCAAATTTTATATAATTTTCATTATTTTCATTCACCATTGGCCTATAAACACTAATACCATAATTACAATACAATAATCCACTATTTTCACTATTTCCTGCTACATTTTCTCTTATTGTTTGCAAATTTCAACTTACAAAGTAATTACATGCATAATCATTACTTCCCTCAATAAATCTGAATAAGGCTTGAAATAGTAGCCATTTTACAAGGCTACTAACCCCTTTGTGATGTTTCATTCAGTAGTAAAAACCTTCACACTTATAATCAACAATGAAAATCAACTTTTCCTCACTTGTAACTAAATAAATCAAACTTCAACCTACATCTATATCAATTCCTTCCTATCAGGAAGTAAAATTTTTTTTTTAGTTTTTGAAATCTTTTTTATTTCTTAAGTAGTTCTTAAATACCTGGCCATGCCCACACATATTTCAACAACAATCAAAGTGATTAAGTCATAAACACAGCTTGAAAAATACTGGAATATTAAAAAATAAAAAAATTAAGCCTAATTTGGGCCTTACAGCAGTTTGAATTGGGTTAACTGATATGATAATGCATTGTGATTTTTTTCATGTGGAAAAAAAAACAATATGGGTGATTAAGCAGTAATGAATGTGGATAGTGAAAGTAATTTTATTATTTTTTTTGGTTTTAGTGATCAAAGTGTTTGGCAGATAAGAAGACATTTTAATCAGAGGTGATTTTTGTAATATTATTATATTGTAATAATAATTATTATGGATATATTTCCAGATTTAAGGCAAGATATATAAGTTGTTCAATATGTTTCAATAAATTTTTTATTGAATTGTAAAAGTTGATTTTTAAAGCGTGCAGCAATGTTGTCGCATTCATTATGAAATTAGTAAGTACAAAAAACTATTGGACCGCAATAATTTAGGATATTGTGTATGATTTATGGCAATCATTTTTTATGTCATAAAAGAAATCAGTTCGTCTATATGGTATGTCCTTGCACAATATACATCTCAATGCCGGTTACCAGGAAAATTAAGATCCATAAACAAAAGTGAAAGCGCTGACAGGAAGGTGAAGTAAATTAAATTTGTTGTTCGGTTTCATGATTTAATACAAAATTCTAAAACCCAATTTCATTTTTACTATTAAATTGTGATTGATTTATAAATTATGATTTTTTTCATTATGTAGGAGCTGCTGACATTCAGCTGGACATTCTTTTAATTCCTAAGGAGTGACCATTCATCAAAGACATTGAAAATTTGAGCGATAATTTTCGAGTTGCAGAACAGAGATTTTGGAGTTCGAAAATTACAAAGAAATCCTAAATTATAAGAACCACTACATTTTCGCTAAACAACTTAAACCCCGTTACATTAAAGCAGAAAATGTAATTTAGGTTAACGCTTCACTGCAACACACAAATAATTACGTGTTGTGAATTTTTTCCCCTCACTTTAAAAAAAATTTTTTTTTTCAAAAAATAAAATAAAACTGATTGAGGAGTTCCAAGATATTAAGAACGTAATGGTAGTGATATTCATGAATTAGGTTAGGCTTAAATCCTAAATTCATTTTTTGCTTTACACCAAATGGAGTTCAACTGTTCCTTTGGGACAAATCAACGCAAACATATAATTTCTCACCGGTGGACGTGTTGGCGGCGTCGTTGGCGGTTCCGGCGGCGGAGGGGGTGGGGGTTGTTGCTGAATCGGGTGTCCCCTGTTGGTGACGATGACCCTTGGTTTCAAATTGACCGGAAAAGCGACGAAGAGGTTCTTGGCGTCGGCGGTTCGGGCGACGGTGGCCGAACTTATCGAGTCGCCGAAGAAAGATTCCATTTCTCTCGGAAAGATCGTTCTGGCTGCATTTGTTTGCTGGTTTAGTGCTGTGAAGAGGAGGAAAAGTAGCACGTGATTGCACGGTAAAGGCATGGCACCGAAAGGTTTGGTTTCAGGTGCCAGGTGTGGTTGGCCGTGCAGCGTGCACTGGTTGAGTGAAGTAAATGCACTCCGAGTTGAGATGCTTGGAGCATATAAGTGATGTGGTGTGCAGGTCGGCCGGTAGGTGGTGTTTTGTAGTGGTGAAGGTTGTGCGAGTTGGATGGTTTGGAAGTGAGGGTTTGAAAGGGAAGTGGGTTGGAATAGCTGGTTTGTGAAGGATGAGTCGAGCGGTTTGTGGGGTTTTGATGTGGATTTGTAAGTTTTTTTGATAGATTTGACATAGTTTTGTGGAGTTCTTTTAAGGATTGAAATTTATCAGGTTTGTGACAGTTTTTTTTTAGAATCTATTTATTTATTTATTGGAAATTTCCTGAAATTTTGCGGAAGTTTGTTGAAATCCGGATTTTATAAAATTGCCAAAAATACTGAAATTTATCAGATTTATGAAAATTCCGTAAAAACTTATTGAAATTCATGAGATTTTATGAAAATTCTTTATGAAACTATTGAAATTTATGAGATCTTTAGAAATCCACTTGAGTTGATCAGATTTTATGGAAGTTTTTATAAAACCACTGGAATTCTACAGTTTCAACAAACTTTCTAGACGCTTATCTAGATCTTTTAGAAACAAATTGAAATTCTGCAAAGTCATCAAAAATCAACTGACATTTTGCAAATTCTTTAAAGAGATACAATCATTTCCCGTTGAATTATTAAGCTGTAACAAAAAAAAAACATGCAATTTTTTTCAAATTAATTATTCACGTTCATATTATTCAAAAATCTAAAAACTCCAGTCAATTTCACCTCATAAACTCCCTGAGAATTAAAAATCATCAACAATACAATTAAAATCAGGGCTGGTATTCACAAACACTACTTACGATCATTTTTTGACATAAGTTAATGCTAAGCAAAAATTGGAATTCACAAAAGAATTCCTACGCAAATTCCTAAGTTAAAAAAAGAGGTTACTTATGCATTTTCCAAACAATTGTTTTTTTCCCATAGAAAATTTTACTTACACAAATATTTAAGCAAAAATACAACAATGTGTTTACTTAAGATTTTGCGTACGAAATTCTTGAGTTTTAACTTATGCAAAAACTTACGTTAGTTTTTGTGAATACCACCCCATCTACAATCTGTCTGTGCATCAAGCAAGAAATATTTATTGCAAGACAGAAATGAATAAATGAAATTATATTTAATATAAAAATATCTACTGATCTATTACGTACTTCATATGGAAATTTCATGTCAAATCTACTATGTAAATTTCTAACTAAGCTTCTGCAAATGTGCTCACTGTACTATTAATGAAACTAATTTGAATTACATACTTCCTTATACCACCATTTATAGCACTGGTTTCCTTAAGTTTATTTATAACTTAGATAACAGGGTGAAAGTTATGAATACTTTCAGAATTTCTAGCATTGTAACCCCAAGATGTAGAATCATGTTTATATAAAAAGGTCAAATAATTTACACAAAAATATACTTAGCATGGTTTTTTTTAAAAAAAAATTCTTTCAGTTTTAAATTATATTTTTAAATTATGTCTTTTTTGCAGTTATCATTTGATATTGACCTGGAATTACTGAAGCAGATAATAACAATAATGCTATGTGATGTTAAAATTTGCCATCAGAGAGCAGCAGTATGCTGAATATAAGCACGGAAATGATTCATTTGCTTATAATTGTCATCTTTATCATTTAAAAAAAATTATATTAGAGAGTTTGCGGGAAAACAAAACTTATGTCTTATAACTTATAAATTCCATGTTAAATATATGTTAGATTTATAATTAACGTGGAATTTATAAGTTATAAAACATAAGTTTTGTTCTCCGCAAACTCTCCATTATTAATTGATATTGTTATCTTTGATTAAATTGTAATTTTCTTATTTTAAGTATGTCGAAGTAACAGTCGTCGTCTAGTTACAGATGAAGATGTGATAAATATATTTACGAAATCCACAAATGCTGCATTTTTAATTTATACTAATTTTTTTTATCGTTATATTTTATTATAAGAAAAATTATAATTTGGTTCTGTAAAAAATAATTTGTTAGCCGTAAAAAAATAAACAGCTTATTAAAACGTGTCAAATTGGACATTTGCATTGAATTAAGGGTATTTGGGAATATAAGTTCGAATTTGGAAAAAAAAGACACGTGCCTGTTTTGTTTTTTCCAAGTTATGCCCGTTTTTAAATTTTATTTCTATTTTATGTACCTCTTACGAAAATTAGTTCTCGTGCTCACTTGATAGCATGGTGGACAAAGTGTCGGTCTTTGAATTTGATCATTGTAAGTTCGAATCCTGGGACGGCGGAGAAATTTTTTTTCCATAAAATAAAAAGAGTGTTTTTTTATGATATACTTTAATTTCAGATTTCTAACATTAATTACAGATTTTAAAGTAGGTTTCTTCAGAATCGCTCATGGCATGATAGGTAGAGTGTCGGCCTTAGGATTTGGTGGTTTTGTGTTCGAATCCCGGGCAGGAAGAGGAAATATTTTTCGAAGGAAAAGAAAAAATTAAAATTAAAACAAAAACAAAACAAAACGAAGAAATTATAATAATAATAGTAATACGAGAACAAGAGATTAAAAAAAAAAAAAGAGTGAGTGATAAAAAAATTAATTTAAAAAAGAGGGGGTTTTATAGTTGAAAAATGAAAATGGACTCGTCCAAAATAGGGGTGGGTATAAGGAGATAGAGTATAAAACTCGCACCCTCCCCTCCCACACGGGATCCTCTCTGCT
>JAQIXT010001745.1:0-13823 GCA_034700445.1 Stenotaenia linearis
CCCCCCCCCCCTCACTTACCCTAGGCCCAACCCTCCCCAGGTTCAAACTTATCTTGCGCCGACTTTTTTTTTGTAGGTAGTTTGCCGTCCCAGGCAAGAAGAAGAAGAAGAAGAAGAAATACTGCTCCCAGGCAAGAATAAATAGATCTGGGGTGGTATTCACAAAAACTAACATAAGTTTTTGCATAAGTCAAAACTTAAGAATTCCGTACACGAAATCTTAAGTAAACTCATTGTTGTATTCTTGCTTAAATATTTGCGTAAGTTAAATTTTCTATGGGAAAAAACAATTGTTAGGAAAATGCTTAAGTAACCTCTTTTTTAACTTAGGAATTTGCATAGGAATTCTTTTCTGAATTCCAATTTTTGCTTAGCATTAACTTATGTCAAAAAATGATCATAAGTAGTGTTTGTGAATACCAGCCCTGATGTCGATTTGTTCTTCAGTTTTGCAAATCCATTCTCTATCAAATGCTTCGACATTGTTTGTACCATTCTCTTCCGGCTTGTTTAAGTCCATATATTGCTTGATTTAGTCAGCAAATGTGACATTTTTGACCTACGATATATGTAATTAAAGAATAAACAACTTTCAAGTATCTTAAAATGGCGACTTGTTAGGCATGGACGACGTATTTAGCCAATTTTGCGTCCGATGCAAGAATAATCTCTTTTGCCAATCCGAGGACACATCATTTTTCAGTTCGTCAATCCATCCACAATCAAATGCTTCGACGCCGTATTGTACCACAGTCCTCCTGTTTCTTTAAGTCCGTATTATGGCTTGACTCGGTCCGCATATTTCATTCTTTTTTTCTGCCCACAGCTTTCTGCTCTAGTCTGTTTTAGGCCTGCGTGATGCGGTATTAGCCGGAAGTGGCTGGGAGAAAGCCGAGATGTGAGCTGTGTTGATGCTCGTTGGGCCTAGGGGGTCCCTGGGAGGATCAAAAGGGTTGCGATAAAGCTGTGGTAGTGTTTACCCGATGGTGAATGATGGAATTGTAATTTCCGGGATGGAAAGAAGTTTAATCGAAAATGTTTTAAGGTGATGTGCTGTGTTTTATGATTAAAGGGATTGGGTTTTGTGATTTGGAGGTGGGGAAGGGGGACTTCGGGTTTCGGCAGTGGGGTAGGGTTGTTGTAGTGAGAAGGGTTGAAAGAGTGGGTGGTAAAGATGAAAGCATAAGTTTATGTTTTGGATGCTCTAAAGTCACCCAACCTTTAACACGCAATCTCCATAGATTAAATTGCGTGCCTTTTAAATGTCAGCATCGCATGAAATAGTAAACAGTAGTAAAATGGCACTTCCGGTTGGAATTAAAGGGATATGAAGGCATATGTAAACAGTAGGTTCCGTTACAATTTCAAACTCCTAACCAAACCGAAAGTGGCATCTTCGGTGCCTTAAAACGGCTACATCGAATTAACACAACAATTCCCATAACCATGGTTGCATAAGTTTTCAACTCTCATTTATATGAAAAGCCGAAAAATGGAATATTGCATTTTTGTCCATCAGAAAATATACAATTTCTCAAAAATATTTTTCTTATCATGAAATGATTTTAAGGAGTCATGGCACATATTTTCGTTATTAGTTTTTCAAATTTGATTGAAGTTTTGGAATTAAAAATTAAAAACGAATAAAACAGGATTTTACCTTTTCGGACATAACTTAGGAACAAAACAAGTCAAAATCATAAACTAAACAGATTTAAAATGTTCAATATGTTTGGAAACTTTTCTAAATTGGAATTATGGGTCTATCTAAACATCAAAAAAATTTATGATGGAATAATGTAAGAAAAATATACAATTTTGAATGAATTCCAAAAAGTTTTTAGGACGGTTTATTCCTTTAGCTGAAAACTATTCTTGTATAGTTGTGTTTTTATCTTATTTCTCTCATCCATCCTCTTTTATCGAATGCACACAATCATATTAAAAGAACAAGGAAGAAAACAAAGAGTTTCTTGTCCCGCAGTCAATTTTTTTCGGTCTGAGCATAAAAGTGATGCCGAAGCACGCAAGCGAACGGTGAAAATTTGCTTCGGAGCGGTTGGGGTGATGCATCCCAAAGAAGCTTTATTTACCGAGGGCCCCATGTGTTATTTGAGTTTTATTGGAAAATAGGTTCCTTGCTCATGCAAATTTGAACGCAGCATTTTAATTGCAGCGGCTGCTCCCATGGCTTGCGGGCGACTACTCTCAAGCGGAACAGACTCTCGTTGCCATCCGTAACTGATTCTGGGAGCCCCTGGTTGCCATGACGACAGGGCCAGGAGCGAGCTAATGCTCCGTTGCAGCATAAGTGCAGAGAACCTTTGGACGGAGGGGCTTATTGGGGAAACATTACGACGCTAATAAATTTGTAAAGCTAACAATTTTGTCTTTGAGTTAAAGTTGTGAGGAATTGCGTTAACAGGTGAGGGTTAATTTTCTATGAGGGGAGATGAGGGGTGATTGGATGTTTTTAAATTTTTTTTTTTTTTTTTTTTTTTTTTTTTTTTTTTTGGGGGGGGGGGGGGGGGAGGGAGGAGGAGGGTGAGATTTCCCCAGTAGATGCCATTTCCTAAAGATATAACATCAACTTTTTACATTTTTACGCGGCCGAGAGAACTACACAAATTTACAATCTTCAAACCAAAACGATCCAAAATTCAACAAAACAATTCATTTCGTAACAACATAACATTTTAGTTGTAAATAGAAGAGTTATTAACGAAATAGGTGAGACATCATAATGGTCACATTTTTTATGTCTTACGCACAAGGGACGTGGGTCGTCATGTAGATATAGCTTTATATTTTTTAGATTTATGTATTGAATTATTTTAAAGGCCACAAAATGCAATGCATGCAATGAATCTTGATAACGTTTTTGAATCTTGATAACTGTTTTTTATACAATTTTTTTGTAGAAAATTCTGTGTAAAATTAATGTTTAACTTTTTTCTACATCTCAACTATATTTCTTTGGTAAATTTCTATACAGGTCGAACCTGGTCATTATGAACTCGCTTATAACGAATTTCTCGTTTTAGCGAATATTTTTGAAAGTTTGGTTGGATTCCTATCTATTCAATGTTAAAAAAAAGTTCGGATATAATGAATTTCGCGATTTCGAATTATTCATTATTAAGAACACATTTCACTTGCCAGAAGCTCCATTTCTGTCGTTATAAGACCGATTTCCGGTCTTGTAAAATGGCAAGTTTAATAAGTTTTTTCACTAATAAATTGTTCAAATCTCAATATTTTGTTATGTAAACCTTAGATTTCAATGATTTTAAAAATTCTAAAAGCTATAAACACAAGGGGTAAAAAAATCTCTTATTAAATCTGTTTAAAAATTTTAAAATACCTCAAACCATCTCAAAACGCATTGTTGTTGGTAAAATAAGGTGATAAGTTATTATTACTTCTGGAGTTTTATGGTTTAAATTTAGATTATTAATTCTGATAAGTAGCTTGTGTAAGATATTTCTGAGTAAGTCACTGCTGACTTGTGAGGAAGTCATGACTAATTATCATAAATTCATTTGTAATAAACGCATGACATTCAAATAGTGTAGTAATTTTGATTTTCTGAATGTTCATATATATTTTTGAGATTTGGTTTTATTTTTGATTAATATTTTTCTGTTTCAGAATTCATCTAAATATTTATTTCTAAGTAAATTCGATAGTTTGTCTTTGTTTTAAATATGAAAACAAAATTTAGTATAAATGGGACAGACGCTTAATTGGAACTAAATGATACATCCTCATGATCAATTTATCCGGAATTCACTATAACGATGTTCATTATTTGCGTTAGAAATGTTAACATGTTTATTTTTCATGTTTTGAAAGAAAAATGGAGGGTTTTTTAAACACTTTTTAAAGATAAATTATGATTTTAAAATTTATTTAAGAGATTAATCGAGATTTAAGAGGGTGATAATACAGGTCGAACCTCGTTATTACGAACTCGCTTATTGCGAATTCCTCGTTTTAACGAATTTTTAAAAATGTGTGGTTGGATTCTTATCCATTCATTCAATGTTAAAAAATTCGGATATTACGAACTCTCGATATTGCGAACAGATTTGACGGTCCCTTCGAGTTCGTTATATCGAGGTTCGACCTGTATCTGTTTTCTCTTTAAATGTAAAAATTATAAATTTTCACCCGAGTAATTTATAGACAAATAGGAAGGGGAAAAAACCAAACTTCCCTTCATTTTTCCTTTACAAACAGATTTTTGTAGCTAGAAACCAATATTTAGGCATTTTTCACTTCTAAATGTATCAAAATCTTCATTTTTCAATCCAAAAAGAATTAAAATCATTTGTCACTCCAAAAATGTATAAATCTTCATTTTTCAATCAAAAAATAATTAAAATCGTTTATCACTCCAATTATATCTTAATTTTTCCTCTAAAAACCGGTAAATCCCTAATTTTTTATGCTTTTTACTCATAAAAATCATAAATTTAAAGACTAAAAACAATAAAATAACCTTTCATAGTTAAAAGAATAAAAATCCAAATTTTTCACACAAAAACCATTAAAATATTTTGAATCTTAAAATCTTAAAATTTTTTATAAATAAATCTTAAAAACAATAAACTTAAACTTTTCACTTTCAACACTCTACAAATTATAATTTGTAGAGTTGAAAGTGAAAAGTTAAATGATTTAAAATTAAATATTTTTATGGTTTTTGAGTGAATTCGAGAATTAGTAATTACAATAATTCTCGAATTCACCCCAAAACCATAAAAATCACCATTTTTTACCTAAAAATCATTTTTAAAAACCCTCATTTTTCACCATAAAACCCCAAAAATATCTTCATTTTCCATCACAAAAACCAATAAATATTTTATTTTTTACCCATAAACCCCTTCACTTTCCCTTCTGCTCAAAAAAACCCCCTCAATCCTCCCATACCTATTCCACCAAACCTCACCGAACATCCTTCACACTCATCCACAAACTCCCATCCAGCACCATCCTCCCTCTATCCCGCTTCTCCACTCTCCCACCAGACGCATCGCTTCGTATAGCAACAGATCAACACTCCAACCACTCGCTCAAGGACACGCATCAGTTACTCACAACATGTATAATCACCGTCGATAAGGTAACGCAGATAAAAACAAAGGTCAAAATAATGCATCAACTCATTGTTCTAGTTACAGACTCGAACATAACGACCACGTCACATCAAACTCGAATTGTCAAACCGGCATTTTGCGCCATCCAAAATGAAATTGGGCGAAGTTCGTGTGGCCGAAGACGACGATTTTAAGCAATTAATTCATCACGTTGATGTCCACGATGGCTGGGATTTGGAATATCGGAAGGGATCGACGTTTGTGTGGACTAAAGCGACAGATCATACAGATTTTAAGATGATTAAAGTAGGTTTATTGATTTTTTTGCGATTTCTTTGCGGTTTTTCGATGATTTCTTTGTGTTTTTCAGTTAAAAACTGTGTTTAAGGACGTGAAGGCGAGTTTAGTTTATGATGTATTGCATGATCCTAGTTATAGGAAGACGTGGGATAAACATATGCTTGAGAGTTATGATATTGGATGTCTTAATCCTAATAATGATATTGGATATTACGCAAGTAAGGTTTTGGGAGTGGTTTTTTGGGTGTTGGAGGTGAGGGAGTTGAGGTTTTGGATGTTTTTGTTTAAGATTGGTAATGAAAATGTGTAATTTATAAATGAAATTTAATGAAAATTTAAAGAAAATTGATAAAATATGATGAAAATTCGAAGAAAATTGATAAAATTTAATGAAAATTTAAAGAAAATTGATAAAATATTATGAAAATTCGAAGAAAATTGATAAAATTTTATGAAATTTAATGAAAATCGAAGAAAAGTAATAAAATTTCATAAAATTTAATGAGAATTCAAAGGAAATTGAAAAATTTCATAAAATTTAATGAGAATTCAAAGGAAATTGAAAAATTGCATTTTGGCAATGTAAGAAAAATACAAGAAAATTCATCAAATTTAATGAAAATGCCTTAAATTCAATGAAAATTCAAACAATGTTTAAAATTCAATGAAATTCGAATAAATTGCCTGAAATTCAATGAACATCCATAAAAATTACCTCAAATTCATTACAAATTCAAAGAAAATAAATAAAATACAATAAAACCTCAACCAAAACCCCAAAACCATCACAAAAATTCGCAGAAAACAACCCTAACTTTAGTTTTTTTTTTTAAAAAAAAAACACTTTAACCCACTTCCAACCACAATTACTTCCACCCAACCACCTCCCATACTGCCCACACAACTCACATCCAACTTAAGCCTCCCATTTATAACATCCCACACTATCTTTCCAGTGAACTGCCCATCTCCGCTAAAAAAGCGAGACTTCGTCGTTCAAAGATCATGGCTCGACACGGGAAAAGAGTACTTATTGCTCAATCATTCTGTATATCATAATGTAGGTAATTTCACAGCTGTTATTTGCACCAATTACATCATACTATCATTTCCAGACTATACCACCTAAAAAAGGTTTTATTCGTGCAATATCTTATCTAACTGGTTTTGTAATTCGCTCTATCGATGAAAAAAGCTGCGAACTAAGTTACGTGACACATAGTGATCCAAAAGGTACTTGGAATCTTGATTGAAATGTTTTTTTTTGATAAAATGATATAATTTCATTCCAGGAAAACTACCACCGTGGCTAGTCAATAAATTAAGCCAAATATTTGCGCCAAAGGTATTTTGTTGAATTATAATAGAGGGGTTGTGATTTTTCCTACGAAAATTAATACGAAATGCAAGAAAACGAAATAATCTAAATACAGTATTTTTCTCTCTCCAGCTTTTCGTTATTTAATTGTTTTATTGTTTGCTGTGCTGGAATTAAAGCGAAATGACTTAAATTTAGAAACTTGCCCTATTAATTATTAGTGCAGCATCTACATTTGAATACTTTTACTTTAATTTTCTTCATTATTCACATTACAAACTGTGTAGTAGATGTATCCAACTGGACACATTTCCCACTCCTAAGTTAAATCTGAGCCACAAAAAGGCGATACCACTAACACCGACTTGTGTGAATTGTTTTTGCTCACTTGTTTTATTTGATTTTTTTATGAAATTTTTAGTAATATTAGCATTTTATTGATTTATAGTTATTTTAGATATTGTGATAGGTTGTGTAGGCCTTTGTAGCTGCTGGTGACTTTAATATCTCATTCATGCTCACTTGTTTAGTATTTACAAAAAGAAAGGCATATAATGTAAAAAAACGTTGTTACAATATATAAGAAATTCAATTGAAATTACGAAATATTTTAAATACTGCCATTTTGTATTTTTTGATGTTTTGTATGAAAAATTGCAACCCCTCTAATAATTGTTATAGTTTAAGCGTGGGATGGGATATCAAACTGATAACGTTGAAATGTGCACAAGAATTCCAGACATTCCTACAAAATAAGCAGGACTTATGTAACAAGGAAATTTGAAGACAAAGTAATCAGATGATGAAAATTAAATGAGAAAGGAGAAATTATAGTATCAGCAAGTAATATGGCATCGACCATATCTCTGCCAGAAAGAAATCCACTGAAATCAATCTCATTATAATGAAAATTGTTTTTTATTTTTTTGGGCCCTTGGAGTTATTTCGAACAAAATTTTACCCTAAGATTAAAAATTCAGAAGCAAAAGATAAAACGCCAGATGGCAGAATAAGAAAATGTGCAGCTGAAATAACAATAGCATAACAGGTGTCAGAGCCCTCTTTAGAACTATATACATATGGTTTAATAGTCAAGGCTGTTATGAAGCTCGGAGAGAAACACAAGCATTTTAGTACATTTGTTTGATATATATTATCTAAAGTTAAATGTGAAAAATCAAAAATAATTTCACTTATACTTGTTTTATTGCCGCAGTATAAACTGCTACTGGAAGCAGTTGCATATAAACTTAAATAAAACTAATTTCTTAAATGAAATTAACATTTACTGACTTGAAAATCAAGTTATTAATCCATAATATGTCATTAATGACTTCTAAGATGTTTCAAAACTTATAACGAAAAATTTCAACTTAGTAGTTCATTATACTGTAGCAAGTTCCCTTATAATAATTTTTTTTAAAACATGAATGTCTACAGAAAATAGAAAATTTTGAATCATTTCGTTACAAGAAGGATTTTGTTACATATGGTTTCACTAAAACAAGGTTCAACTGAATTTAATTTCCCCGAGTATATAATTCATCTTCAAGTTTAATCATTGTGTAACACATTGAGATACAAAAGCTCAAAACTTCTTGCTATTGAAATGTTTTCAGAACATTTGCTAAAAATTTAGCATAAAATTCAAGTAAATGCTTCAGATTTATAGAGCTGGTTCATTACAAGATTTGAAAATATGAGTGTTTAATATTTATTCAATATTATTTTAATTATAGGCTAAAACATCACAAATAGTTTAAAATACCATATGTATTGAATTAAACACTGCTGGGTTTATTCCTAACAGGGTTCGGGACCACGGCATTAATTTGAGGGCAGAGTCTATTTTGTTTGTGGTACTTATTTAGCAAATGAAATACAACCCCCTGCCATAAGTATTAGACCACCCTAATAAAAATTTAGAACGTTTACTTTGAGTCAGAATAACTTTTTCTACAATCATTTTCATGACTTCTAACTTCATTTTTTGAAATCCTCCATCTTTTTTAAATTAGAAACAATAAATGTATCAACAATAACATAAATCTTATTGTTAGAAAAACAATAAATTCAAATTAAGGTACAAGTCATCTTCAGTAGGAAAATATTTTTCCTATACCAGTAACATGTGTAATACACAAATGTGTAAGCAGGCGGCAGCGATTAATTCGATAAATACGGTTTTCAAAAGACTACTCTAATAATTTGATCAAATAATTTGCATTAAAGCATAAATTATAGCATTTAAATAACACTAAGTTCAAAGCTTTTGCTGGACTTTAAACACACCACTCTGCTATGGCTGATCCAAGCCAGCTAGGGCTTTTGGTCATTTTCAGCTAGCAGCTGACGTTCACTAGTAGTTTAATTTAGCCATAGCAGCCGATATTGCTAAACTAGCTCAGCCAGCTAGCAAAATACAATAGTCACTGTGGCATGTAATATTAAATAGTATTTAGAGAAAAAATTTCATTAAATTCTCTAATTTTATTGCAAGTTTTTGACTTTAGCAAAAACAAGCAGTTAAAATTGAAATACTAAGTAATTGAAAGCTGCATTCAAAAAACTGTTTTTCTTCAGTTTTATGTTTGATTAAGTCACTTTCAACACCAGTTGCAATACAAACTGAAATGTAAAGTGATGTAATCTATATCTATATTTCTGAAAGTGTGTGTGTATGTATATGTGTGTTTGGAGTTACCCCCAAGCCGTTACAAAGCCATTTCGGCGATCGGTAGCCCTTAGAAAAATTGAGAAAAAAAAATGGGGAAAAAAAATTAGAAAAATTGGGAAAGACAAATTGAGAAAAAAAAATTAGAAAAATTGGGAAGAATATTGGAAAAATTGAAAAATCTATTAGAAAAATTGAGAAACAAAAATTAGAAAAAATTGAGAAACAAAAATTAGAAAAATTTGGAAAAAAATTAGAAAAATTGAAAGAAAAAAAATAGAAAAATTGGGAAAAAATTAGAAAAATTGAGAAAAAAAAATTAGAAAAATTGGAAAAAAAATTAGAAAAATTAGGAAAAATATTAGAAATATTGTAAAAAAAAATTAGAAAAATTGGGAAAAAAAATTAGAAAAATTAGGAAAAATATTAGAAAAATTGTAAAAAAAATTAGAAAAATTAAGAAACAAAAATTAGAAAAATAAAGAAAAAAAATTAGAAAATTTGAGGAACAAAAATTAGAAAAATAAGGAGAAAAAAATTAGAAGAATTGGGGGAAAAATGAGAAAAAAATTAGGAAAATTGGGAAAAAATTAGAAAAATTGAGTGTGTTATGTAATTTATGGATGACCCCAAAGATATAGGGGTTCTTATGGGTATGGGTGGGAGTTTCTATGTGAAGGAAAGGGTTTCCTTGGCCAAGGATGGGGTTTCCATTGGTCAACATGGCATTTTCCACTGGCAAGGAGACATTTTTCGTGGGCAACGAGATTGTCTCCATGGGCAATGAGGCCTTTTCTACAGAGTTGGGATTGCATAGACAGAATGAGGCTCCATGGACCGAGTGAGGTTCTACAGGCAGAGTGGGGTTCCATGGACAGAGTGGAGTTTCATGGGAGGGCTGGGGTTCTTAAGGGGAAGAAAATCATAGCATGGGATGGGACGAAAAAACAAAAAATTAATTTCCTATGGCCTTAGGAAACTAAACATGTGTGTAACATTATTTTTGGAAGGGAGTCAGTATATCTTGACATCCGTACCAGCAATGAAAAAATAGTCAATAGTTACGTTAAAATATAGCTAACCAAAAATAGTTACGTTAAAATATAGCTAACCAAAAATAGTTCCATTAAAACAATTTTTAAATAGTTTAAATTTTAAGAATATTTTCCCATTACATACATTTTCGAATCCCGAGCGAAACCGGGTTAATTAGCTAGTTAAGCATAAAACTGAAGGGAAACAGTAGCTGCATTCAAAAATTAAACTAAACTATAGGTGCGTTCAATTCCGAATCGCTTCTCAAATGCGATTCTAGCTTTGAATGAATCGCTTCGGCACTAGCAGCTAGATGGCCATGCAGGAAAAAGCACGATGATAAGCGTTTTACCATGCCGCATGTAGAAAATTGTGAAATTTTATTGCCTTGTTTACTTCATGAATTTCTTTGTTTGCTGTGTTTGTAGTTCCTTTCTAGTGAAGTTATCAAATTCAATCTGTATGCCCTTGTTGGACAAAATTTGACACACTATAGATTGTCATATGTTTGTTTAATAAGTTTAAGTTGAACCTACGTAAAGTCATATATTCATTCATCTAATGTTTACATGTAGAGATTTCTTTGGTTTTATGTAAAGGAGACCCCAAGTGACTGGCACCCTGGAGTGTCAGAGCCCTTTTGTTTTGACTGCACCCCCTGGAGTGTCGGTGCCTTGTTCTTTGCATCAGACATGGCCAGGATAGCCAGGACCTGACTTATAGAGATTGGTCAATTTAGTGTTGTTTTAATAAAGTGGCCAATACGAAGAGTTTGGTCCTGTGTATCCACTTCTGACCTACAAATCCCCTCAAGTTGTAAATAAGAGATGAAAACCCTTACCCAAATGTTCGAAGTAAAGCTGTTTGCAAAAAGGTTACACTGATTTTTTGTCTTCGATCCACTTCAATTCATTGCCATCAAGAACTTCATACTGAGGAAAGTGGAACATTTTTCACACCACATCCAACGCACCGGTTGCCACGATGCCCGTGCAATGAATGGCATGTTCAAATGTCACCTCCATGCGTTTTATTTGTTGGTGGGTGTTCAGTATGGTATATGCATACATTTGAACCATATTTCATAAATAGATTGCATGTTTCTACCTGGATTACAGCTTTTCTTGTCCCTCGATCTAAGTTTTTCCAAGATGGCGTCACGATCTAGCAGTTTTCTGGTATCAAAAGCGACTCACTGAGTCTCTTCTGAAAAGCGGATTGTTGGCCTGCTTGATGTAGCGAAATATGACATTTTTCGCGTCGTCTTCCGGTTTGATCTAACCGCTTTTGGCATTAAGCAGCTAGATCATTAGGAATTGAACGCACCAAATATTTCCCTTCAATTTTAGGCTTAATTACATCACTTTCAACAGCAGTTGCAATAAAAATTGCAATGTAAAGTGATGTAATTAAGCATAAAACTGAAGGGAAATATAGTTTAGTTTAATTTTTGAATGCAGCTACAGTTTAGTTTAGCCACAGCCGCTAACTACTGTTGCGTAACTAAATCAAGTCAGCAGCCCATCAAAACTGGTTGGTGCACACCTCTAGTCTGGATTAATGAGTAAATTTACAACATTTCATTTCAGATGCTGAAACGCGTACACAAGGCCTGTCTCGGCTATGAATCGTGGAAGAAAACCCATAACCCCAAGTGCAAACCCTGGATTTATCCCGAACAAATAACATTGCCTAGAATTTCAGTTGACACTGTAAGTTCGCCTTCAAACAAACTAACAAACCCTTCTAACTCCCAATCCACTAAACAGTGTGTTCAAAACGAAGGCTACAAGCAAACCGAAGACGACGAAGACGAAGTAGCCGATCTCGAAGAAGGCAAATTCGATGAGAAATCTTTTATAGACACTAGTGATGATTAAGTTCTCGCTCAATATTTTTTCCTCGATATTCTAGTCGTTTATCTAGTCATAACTATGACTTAATTCAAATATTTTTTTACTATGTCTTCTTTCTTGCATATCAGAATTGATCAATGACATTAATAACCTAGATGTGTCAAACTATATTTTTAAATAGATTTTATAGGCCTTATATTTATAACTACAGTCGAACGCAGCTATAACGAAATGCTGGGGACCAAGAAGTAAATGTTCTCGAATTCTGACTAAATTTTCGTCAAATTTTGACTAAATTTTCTTCAATTTTTGGAAATTTTTTTTAATATTTACAAAAAATTTCTATTTTTTCAATTTTATCTTAAATTTTTGGAGCTCAAGCACATTTCTGATGTTCGGCTATACGCACCAAAATTCCTAGTTACGCCACTGCAGTCTTTCACAGTAAAAGTGAACTTTGGACATAAAACCTCGTTATAACGAAAAAATTTCGAATAAATGGTTTGTAATAGGCTGATTTTCGTTATAGCGAGTTTTGTTATAATGAAATTTCTTAACGTGGATGTCTAAGGGAAGTAGATGCAAGTTCGTTATAATGGGGTTTGACTGTACAGAAATTCTATTCAAGTTTACCCTTATTTAAAGTTTATCACTGCACTGGTACAATAAGATTTTAAGTGTAACACTTACTTAATAACTGCATATTTAAGGTGACTCACTTTCACGTGTTGTTTCTCTACTTAAATTATTTTACTTAAAGTATTTGATTGTTTGGGAAAAGTCACTGAATAATATTTCTCTCAGAGCTGAATTTGGTTGTAGAAATTACATTGTATACTAAATTTGATGCTGATAATAGATAAAGGTTGTCTATATAGTCTAAAATAGGTTAAAATAGGAAATTTAGGCTCTGCCTGGAGAAATATAAGACACTTATAGTGAAATGAGTAATAAAAATGTTTTTGCATTGTTGACTGTTTTAAGATCATTTTTTGGACTTTTGACCTTACCTTTACTTGTGTTCTGTGATGAGAATAACTTCAGGTTCATTCTATTCCTAATTAAATAAAAAATAATTCAGTATGAATTATAAATAAAATTAAACCTTATATTTAGTGTTGGTTCTAGAAGTTATTTATTATTTATTTTCAATATTTTTTTGCTGTTTTGTTTTTAAGATATTTTTTGAGTTTTTCTTTGCCTCAGAGAGAGAAATTTTACGGAATTTTACATTTTAATTAGTTTTTAAACTTAAAAAACTTTAAAGCAATGATTAGGTTCATTTTAGTGTCAGATTACCTGAAATGCTCAATAATTGCTTTTAAGTTGTCAAAAGTTTAAACGATTACAAATATAAAATCTTCAGAATTTTATGTCACATTGAATAGTCTAATTTTTTCAACATTACAAATCAAACTTCGTTATAAGGAATAGAGTTTTTGTGGAGCTGTCCCTTATACTAGAGCTTTTCCTTAGAGAAGACGTAATGTAAGGTTTCAGCTCTAAGGGATACTATAAAAGAGGTTTGCGATTTG
>JAQIXT010001746.1:0-13822 GCA_034700445.1 Stenotaenia linearis
TTGGGGTTTCAAAATGGGGGTTGGTTTTTTTTTTTTTTTTTTTTTTTTTTTTTTGGGAGTCGGGAGGGGATTTTGTGAAGAGAATTTGATGTTTTGGTGGGGGAATGGCGTCCAATATGGCGTAGGTGATTTTTTTGAGGGGGAATTGATTTTTTTTATAGGAAAAAAGGTGTTTAAAATGGCGTCGGTGATTTTTTTTTTGTTTTGTGGTGAAAAAATGGCGTCCAATATGGCGGCGGTGAATAATAGTTTGTGAAAATGGAATTTCTGATAGAGAAATAATGTTCAACATGGCGGCGGGTTTTTTTTTTCTTGACGAAATTTGATTTCTTCTTGTTTTTTGATGGGAAAAATGGCGGCTGTAATTTGTTTTTAGCCAAAATTGAATTTTTTTCTCTGGAAAATTAAAAAATGGCGACAACAATTTTGAATTTTTTGATTTTTTTCAAAACCTTTTGTCTTTTAAGGGGAAAATGACATTCAAAATGGCGGAAAATTTTTTTTTGCGAAATCTAATTTTTTTTGTTTTTGAAGAGAAAATGGCATTTAAAATGGCGACCATTAGGTGTTTAGCAGTGAAAATTGGATCAGGTTTCCAGTGGTTTTGAGTGTTTGAGTAGCAGCAGGCCACCAAAATAATTGGCAGTGGGGGAATTGCGTCACTTTTACTTCATTTTACCCATAATGCATTTTTGTGGGGTTGAGGTAATTAGAAGTTGGAAAATGGGTGCAGATCCAATTATAATAAATTGAATTTGTGGCTGGTTGGTGCATATCTGCTTTTTATCGAGCGTGGAATGGGGATTGGAGGAAAAATACGTGGTTTACTTTCGATTGCTGTGTTTTTAGGGTTAAGTTCGATGATGATAATAAAGCTCGTGTCTAGGTTAACGGTGAGAAATGAGTTTGGTTTTAATGATGTTGTGGAGGGCTGAGATGGTGTTGGGGAGTTGAATGGGAATACGTGTTTTTTGCTTGATGGAAATTAATTTTTTTTTTAATTTGTAAGGGGGGAGTAAGGGGAGATGGAATGTGTGGTTTTGTAAAGGTGAGGTGTTGGTGGAAATGGTGAAATTGGGCTTTGTTTGAAAATGGCTGTGGAAGTTGGAATTGGCAGTTTTGGGGTTAAAAGGAGGGAAATTAGAGGTAATTTGGCAGGTTTTGGGAGAAAATTATAAAATTCTGTAATAATTTGGCAGGTTTTGGCTTAAAAGTAGAAAAATTGAAAATAATTTGGCACTTTTTGGCAGAAAGTTATGAAATTTAGAAATATTTGGCAGAAAATTACTTCAATTTTTTACTAAAAGATTGTAAAACCTGAATAATTTGGCAGAAAACTGTAGAAATTAGGAATAATGGGCAGCTTTTGGCAGAAAATTATAAATTCTGAACTAATTGGCAGTTTTTGGTAGAAAACAGGCAGGTTTTTATTTTAAAAAATTGAAAAATTTGCAACATTTGGCAGAAAACTAAAAAAACTGAAAACATTTGGCAATTTTTAGCACAAAAAAAAATGTGTTAGAAATTTTTTTTTAAATCTCCAAAAATGGCAGTTTTCTGCCAAAAGTTGACCAAAAAATTGGCAGTTTTCTGCCAAAAGTTAACCAAAAATTGGCAATTTTCTACCAAAAAATTGGCAATTTTCATCCAAAACCCAAACAATCGCCACTTCCACCCGCCAATTACAAAGATTACCTCATCCACCCCTCTCCTTCAACCCCCCAACAACCAAACACAGCAAACTATTTCGTATTCACCAAACCATTACATTAAATTAACGTAATGAAAACATAAAAGCCTCCATCAGCTTTAGTCCGAGTTAAAAGGTAAGCGAGATCCAGCAATGAATAATGGATAAACAAGGAATAAGATTGGAAGTTTGATCCGACTTGATCTCTCGGGTGGTCATTTTGGGTCTTACTGATTCCAGCAGTACATTTGAATCACAAAAAAGAGATAAATTTAATCTTTTCGCCAACAAATCTCGTTTTAAAGTAGCAAAATTCAAATTTCGCAGCGATAAACAAATTTCTCCTCTTTGCCCCCTTTTTCTCGAGGATGTGGTCAATGTAGGGTTATTTAAAGCCTATTAACGTGGTCGGCGCGCATTGATAAGAGTGTGCGAGATTTCCAGTCCCCTGGGCGAGAGTTGAGTGGGGGTAAGGGGCATCCCTTTCTGCCATTTTCGATGCGAGCGGAATACTTATTAGGGAAGGAAAATTGCAGGACACAAGTACAAAGGGTCATGAGAGAGATGCTTTTCAAGACTTGATACCTGGAATACACAATACTCGCGTCTCGAGTGGTGATGATGTTGGCGGACATTTTGGAATTTTTTTTTTAAAGTGAATTTGGGGATTGGGGGAATTGATTATGTTTGGGTGAAAATTTTTGGAAGGAAAGTGGGAATTGTTGGTTTTTGGGGAGGAAATTGTAAGATTGATAATTTTTGATAGAAAATAATGAAAATGAGATTAATTGGCAGTTTGTTTGAAATAATAGAAAATTGGCAATTCTGAATAGAAAAAATTAGAAAAACTACAAAATTGGCAATTTCTGTCACAAAAAACTACAAAATTGGCAATTTCTTGCACAAAAAACTATAAAATTGGCAATTTCTGTCACAAAAAACTACAAAATTGGCAATTTCTTGCACAAAAAAACTATAAAATTGGCAATTTTTGGCACAAAAAACTATAAAATTGGCAGAAATTTATTTTTTAAAATTGCCCAACTTTTGGCAGAAATTTTTAAAACACCCATCCCCCCCCCCCTTTCTTAAACTACATTATAAAAATTTACAAATCTTTACCATTTTTCATCCAAAACCCCCACTATAACAAACTCGCGCACAACAAAACCCCCACTTAACAAACCCCACTAAAAAAAAAAATCCACTACAACAAACCCTCCTACACCAAACCCCCATTCCATCACCAACCCTCATTACAACGAATCTGAGAATCGAAACAATTCAACACCAAAACATCATTAAAAAAATACCTTAACACATTTCTTGGCTTTTATTAAATTTTAATTCGGTATTTGTACCCTTTTATAGTCCCTTATTATAAAAATCATTGCTCATCTAATCCGCCATATTCCTGAATCACCTTTTCGAGTCGCCGCCCTCGGCTCGAATGTTTTATGAAAACGTGCACATAAAAAGTTTAATTTTAAAAACGGGAAAGGAAAAATAAAAAAAAAAATAAAAAATGAAAAAAGATTTGCGAAGATAGATTTAATCCGAGTTTTAGGCCTAACCAACCGGCATTTAGTTGGAGTTATTTTGCCTGCTCTTTAAAGACCTTCCACCTCACTACCTGCAATTATCTAAGCGATACAAGAGCTGGCTCGTCTGTAATTCGGCCGTGGGCGATGCTCCGCCATTACGGCAAGGAGGCCAAGGCCCTCGGCCCCGGCGCCCGTGAGAAGAGCCTTGAAACGCCCGTTCGATCACCAACAGGTGTGTGTACGGTTTGATCGGATGTACAGGCCGTTTCGGTAACGTGGCCTATGAATAGGTTTTGACATGTGAGGTTAAGGTGAGGGAAATAAAGTTTTGAATTTTAAATTAATTTTTTTTTTTTTTTTTTTTTTTTTTGTGATAAAGAAATTTTATTTTGGGGTTTGAGATGTTTTGCGTTGATGGGTGTGGAGAGTGGATTGAAATTTGGCAGCTTTAGGTGAAAGAGGGGATTACACTTAAAAATCACACTTTAAAGTGTGTTGTGTTTTGGATAATAGAACTAGAATTGCCAATTTGAGATTAAAAACTGTGTATAACTATGAAAATTGATCTAGAACTGACAATTTTAGACTTTAAATTGTTTAAAATCAATGAAAATTGACCAAAACTGCCAATTTTAGACCATAAATTGCCTATTTCAGATAATAAACTCAAAAAACATCACTCTGAATAATCAACTTCCAAAAATCCAACCAACATTTTTCAACCAACCCCAAAAATCAATCAGAAAAAAACCCTCCCCCCACAAACAAAAAAAAAAAAAAAAAAAAAAAAATTTGTAATTTCGAGATTTGAGTCATAAAAAAAGAAAAAAAAAGACACGAAGAAGCCCTTTAGTACACTCTCATCGATCTGTTTGACCCTTTTAAAGTCGGATAATGTCATAGAAACAAATTTCGAGTTTAAAACAAACCTTAAAACAACATTTTCACTAAACCCAGTGTTGATTATTATCTTAAAATTAAATTAAATTTAAATTCGAGTTGCACCAACTCATTATTTCGATTGCAGCAAACAAACATTGTTCTCATTAAAGCTGTGTTTGTTTAATCAGTCCTAATATCTCAGGTTGTATGTTTATATACAATCCAAGGGACATAATGTAATTTAAAAACCCTCGGGAAACGAATTGGACATCTAGAGATACAATCCGAACATTTTTTTCACCGTAATTTCAGGTTTTAACGCAAAAAACGTAAGAATTTAATAGAAATAATAAACAAAACGGAGGAACCTCGTTATAATGAAATTTTTTTTTTATGATAACGGTAATAGAAAATATTTATAATCAATTTTTTATAATGAAAATTTCGTTATAACGAGGTTTTTTCATGTTTTTCGGTGTTCGTTGTAACGAGGTTTTGGTAAAACCGAATTTTCGGCGTTTAAAAGTCGGATTTTGTGTTTATGTTTGGTGGAACGGAGGTTTGACCACTGAATTAGCGTGGAGAGTGAATAGTTGGTTATCGAGAGGGGTGGGGTGGGGAATCGACGACAAGTGGTTTACGCCGTAGCCGTACGTGGCAACGAGTTGGAATTTGCGCGCCGTTTGTGCGTTTAAGTACACTCTGGATGCGTATGATCTCTGTAATTGCTGCGCCACTCGAACGTGCCGTCATTACGTGCTAAAAACTAAAGGTGTAAAAAGACGATTTGATCATTTTTGTTTAGGGGATTTGGAGGCGAGAAAGGAGGTTTAGAGATGTTGATGTGTTTTGGAGGAGAATGTTGGAAATGGTCGTTTTTAGGGTCGATTGGTGTGTGATTTTAGATCTGATTGCTCAATTGGCGAGTTTTGGGTTTGATTTTGGTTGGAAATGGTAATTTTAGAGGTGTTATCTAAGTTTTGGATCTGGGTTTTCAGAATTTGTGAGTAAATCACGAGAAAATGCTAAATTTAGGTCAAAAGCGCACTGTTTTGGTCTCGAGTTTGTGTTGTGTTCGTGAATCTAAAACCGGGAGTTTTGTCTATTATTCACATTTTTGGGTGCATTGAGATCAAAACAACCAGTTTTGGACCTACTTTTTATATTTATGAGTTCAAATACACAAAATACCAGACTCGATCACACCAAAATACCAATTTCAGGTCAAAAAAGCCAAATTCAAACACAAAAACAACCAAAACCACAAACATTAGGCCTAAAAACACAAAATTCAGCCACAAAAACCCACCCACAAAACCTCCACTTCTCACTTTCTTCTCCTGACCTAAACCAACCAACTCCACACTACATTTTTCACTTCGAGCACAAACCCTCCAAACACACCATACCTCAAAACACAAATCCCATTCCACAAACCAATCCCAAACCAAAACCAGTCAAAAATCACTCAACCGACTCAAAATACATCCAAAGATCGATCAGCATACAATTACACAGTTACATTCTATCTACTAATTGTAACTGACCATCCCTCGATCCGCTGTTTTCGTCGGTTTATCGTCTAAATAATCAATTAAAACGGAACGGGAGGAATTTAAAATTCAAAAAAGAGGAAAACAGCGGATCGCTCGGCGAGTAAACGGCGCTCGGAAGGCGTGCTTATGTATGGGTGGGCGAAACGTAGTGGACGGAGCAGAAAAGGCGATAAACGTATATCGTCGCATCGATCCTTCGGACTTTTACGAGTCGCAAGCAAGAGGTGTCAGGAAGAAAGCAGCAGACTTAAAAAGTGTCCCCGTCGGCATCGATTGACGAAACGCACGCTGTTTGATGGAAGCGAACGCCAACGCGTAGGAAGACGAGGATTTCTCAGTCTTAGATTCGGATTTGAAACTTGTGTTAGTTGATCACTCTGCTCATCGATTTTCGCTCCCGGCTCCGCAACCGGAGACGACCCCCCGACGCCGTCGTTCTGACCCTTGATGTTGTATATCGCGCTATCTCGCACACCCTTGATCCCCCGTTAATTCATTAAAGGGTTATGCGGGCTTATCTCTCACTTACATGTGGGTTGGTGTGTCCAGCGGTGGGGGTAAATCCAATTGGCACTGTAATCCGCCGTTTGTGGTTTTGATTTTCTTTTTTTTTGTGTTTTGGGTATTTTTTTTTTCCTCGGGTTTGATTTTCTCCAATCCTGGGAGAGTGGTGAAGTTGCGACCGCGCTCGACGGCCGCTGCTGGGTGACTGAGGAGGATCGGGAGATGGTGGCGCGTTCTCGTGGAAGGACGTGGAGTGGTGGACGGGAGCATTATTTATGGGGGGTGGAGGGAGTGATCGATGGTGGTGGAGTGCTGGGAGTTGGTTGAGGCGGTGAGTGGAGTCAGGAGTGAGTTGGTGAGTTGGGAGGGGGTGAAGGGGTTTTGGGAAGGGTTGGAGGTGGGGGTGTGGGTTGGGGGTGGGAAAAGGGGTGGTGTTGGAGGTGGGAAATGTGTTGGGTTTTGGGTGAGGTTTTTGGTTTTGTGTGGTGGTTTTGGTTTTTGTGTTTTTTGGGTGGAGTTTGTGGGGGAAAGAGTGAAAGTTGGGGGTGTTTAGGGATTTGGAAGGCATTTTGTAAAATCAAGGGAAATGTTTGGGTTTTTGTAAATTTTTGATTTTTGATTTTTGGTGAAAACAAAGAAAAAGTGAAAAATTTTCAATTTGGTGGCCATTTTGGATGGAATTTATTTTTGTCTTTTTGACAAAACTTATCCTCAAACCAACACCCAAACCCAAATTTCCAACTTCCTTACAACTACCCACATAATTCACCCCAAACAACACACCACCCACTATCTAGCTGCCCCTTGCAACACCATTGTTATCCTCACCTCCTTTCCTTCCACACAAACTTAACACTAATCCTTTAAGTCACTATTTGCCTACACAAGGGAAAAACACAAACGCGTTGTTTATTGAATTAATGCTAAAACTCCCATATAATCACTTTAATCGGCATAATCGAACCCTCGAGGGAGCAATTGAGAAAATGACATCATTAGTTTAAAGCCTTGAGAAAACAATAGCGTTAAAAAGCAATAAAGCAATTTCTTTCCTTTGTAATAATCGAAGAAAAGCTTCTTAATAGTAGCGCCATAAACCAAAACCAGACACAAATAACCGAAAAAATTATAGAAAAATTCAAAAAAAAATTTTACGACTTCAAAAAAAAATTTTTTTGGTTTTTTTTGGTTTTACAGTCGAAAACCTCGCTATGACGAACTTGTTTGTTGTTGTTGTTGCAACGAGGTTCGACTTGTAAAACTCGAAAAAAAACAAAAATTTCAAAAATTTTTGGTTTTACAGTCAAAAACCTCGTTATAACGAAGAATTTAAAATCCATTAATAAATTCCCATATTCTCCCATGTTACAAAATTTCGTTATAACGAGGTTCGACTATAAAATCCAAAAAAATTCAAAAAATTTTTTAAAAAAATTTACGATTTATAAAAAAAAAATTTTATTTATTTTTTATGTGTATTATAAATGAGATGACGTCACGATAAAACACGAGCTTAGGGAGTGGAAATATTTACTGGGATCGTAAAATCTCGCGGCTTCATTGAAATTTCAACTTTTTCTATGAATCTCGAGATAAATTATTATTTTTGACAATTTCACCTTTAAACAGACGGGAGAGTTTTATGAATTTATTTTGCTCGGATTTAAATTTTTTTTCAAACTTTTCCACAAATTGATCCGCGATGCGTGAAATTGAGGGCGTTTTCTCTCTCTTATTGATTATTTTAGTGATGAATGGAGTCTGTCCTTAAATTTATCGTCCATTACACTATTGGTTGGTGACCTGGTGACGTCGTTGATAAACGTCACGGATACTTTTACCAGGCCTGAACGATCGATCGATTTCAAGTGACAAATTTAGAGGACCGGTTCACTTTTTTTTTGCTTTTTTTTTCTCTCTTCAGTTTGATTGACGTCTGTATAAAAGTCCATCACTTTGACCCATCATCACGGCCATTTTTTATTTTTTATTATTTATAGAGGAATGTAAGGGCCTAATTTAAAAAAAAAAATTTTTGGTGTTAAGTGAGTTGTTATAGAGGGGTTTAGTGAATTTTTGTCTGATTTTGTTAATTTTTAGTCATTTGGGTGATTAATTTAGATTTTGTTAATTTGATTATCGTTTAGTCACTCGGATTCGTGATAAAAGAGTCGAACCCCTTTCTAAGGAATGCTGGGGAAAAAATTGTTTGTAGACCTCGTTATAATGAATTTGGGAAATGATTTCGTTATATGGGGGTTTTTAATGAATTCCTTTTTGTTTTTATGTCTTAAATTTTAAGTTATGATGCAAAAAGTGTTGTTTAAACGCAATTATTTATTAAATCAAGTGTTTCCTGACCTGAAAATCTCATTGTAACGCACAACAATGCATCATTAGTGATTTTTCAGATATTAAAAGTGAAAAAATGAATTTGACGACGTAAAAACTCGTTATAACGAAAAAAATTTCAATAATAACCGGATTTTCGTTATAATAAGGTCAGAAAAACAAAATTTTTTAACACAGATGTCTACGGGAAATTCGTTATAACGAGGTAACACTAACTTTTAAGCTAATTTTCACTTACGGAAAACTTTTTTTTATTAAATTACAAAAAAAAAAAAAAAAAAAAAATTTCCAACCTAAAAATAAATTCTGCTCCCATAACCAACAATACCCCCACCTTCCAACCTGCGGGCACCAATTAACAAACTTAGGGGTCATTATTAAGAACGCGGTTAATTGTACGTAAGAAAACAGTAGAAATTCGCGCTCTTTACGACCCCGAGCGCACAAAATGGATGCTCTTTGATTGGCCTTTTTACAGCGTCGTAAAATTCTTGCACGTAAGCCTCGTTCTCACGCTCGTCCTCCACTTGTTACTTGTGTTCGCATTGTTGATTGGGGCTGTGTCATTCGCTGTAACACCTGGGGGGTTTGTGTCTTATGATGGGAAAAAAAAAGTTTGGGTTTTGCGGTTTTGCGAGTCGTGGAAAGAATATTTGATGACGTCACTCGAGAATATTGAAAATTTATCGATTTTGTATGGGAAAAAAGAGTGGGGGTGTGAGTAGACCCGGATTTATGATGTGTTAGCGAACGTTAAAGCGATTAGAGGTTATTGATGTAGTCTAAAAGTGAGATGGACGGTGCTGTTTGATTTATGAATTATTGAGTGAAATTGATTTATGAAGTATTGTAAGAGTTGAAATTTGCTTGATTTACGAGCTTAAAGTGGTGCAGGTATGTAGTTTGTCATTTAATTCGCCCCTATTTTGACACGTTTTGTGGAATACGTGAAAATGTTTGCGCATAAATCACGCGTAATCTGCCTTTTGGTGTGGTGTCTTGTGAAATTGAATGCGAGTGCGACAAGGTTAAAGGTATGGCTCGAAATACTGTTTGTTTGTTTTGAATTACTTTGATATTTTTATGGTTATAGAATGGGATTAGAATTTTTACGGTTTTTGAGACGTTTATGATGTTAACGAGTGTAGATTTCGCAAGTATTATATTAATTATGTTAAAGTCGAACCTCGTTATAACAACTCTGTTAAATGTGTAAAAGGTGCGGTGAATGTATGCAAATTGTGTTCCTGTGTCAAATACATTTTTGAAAATATGTTACAAGAATTTCATTATAATGAGTTTTTATTTAGCGTAACTCCTTTTTAACGGAATTCTGTGGGGAGAAAAAAGTTGGTTGTAATGAGTTTTTGTTGTGAGTTACCTCGTTATAACGAATTTGTGAAATTATTTTGTTATTTTTTAGTGAAGGGTTTTTTGTTTTTATGCTGTTTGTTACAGTGTATGATGGGAAGTGTTGTTTAAACGAAATTATTTAAGTAGAATTAACATTTAGTGATTTGAAAATTAATTAATTAATTAATTAACTCACAACAATGCATTAAAACTCGTCATAACGAAAATAACGAAAATATTTCAACTAAGTTGTGATAATAGCTGAATTTTCTTTATAGCGAGTTTAGTTGCAACAATATTTTTTGGGACTCATTTCGATACAAGGAGAATTTCATTGTATGCTGTTCCTTATAATGGGGTTCAACTGCAGCAAAATTTTTTAACATTAATGTCTACGGGAAAAATAGAAAATTTTTATTATTTCGCTGTAACGAGGTAAAAAATAAAAAAAAATAAAAATATATTTATCAAACTGAACTAAAACCACTGTGAGGTATTGTTGAATAAGACTTAGTCATTTTGCGCGAATTGTGTAAATTGGAGTGTTACACGACACATCTCAGCGTGATTCCACAGTTTCACACGTTTCTGGCAACCATTTTTACCCATTAGGTGTCCTCATTTGAGGTAAAGACCGGTTTTTAGGGTAAAAACCTCTTTCGTATACTGCTGCTTGATGGCACCACTAATTACACCCGAGCAGACTGGCTGGGAAAAACTTCTCCCTTTTTGTACTCGCTTACTACGCCCCCCGGGCTCCCCAGCCGAGATGTTGTTGTTTGCGGTTGAAAATGTAAAAATTCCTTTTTAGGTCGAATTAGGTTTGCTTCAATATTGACCTGAAAAAAAAAAAAAAAAAAAAAAAAAAAAAATGGCCGTGGGACGCGGTTTGTGATTTACAGGAAGTGGGTGGGAAAGGAATTGATGGAATGGCGGTGAAATAAAGATGGGTGGTGCTGTAAGGGTAGTATGTAGTACCGGGTTTGAATTGTTACGTGTCTGTGGGAACGGATTTTGGTAGTTTGATGGCTCATTGATGGGTTTTTTTTTTTTTTTTTTTTTTTTTTTTTTTTTTGGTGCCTCGAGGTTGAGTTTGTGTCGAGGAGTAGGAAATGGTGATGATATTGTTTGTGTTTGGGAAGTTTTATGGGGGTGGGGGTAATGGGTTTTGCTTGGGTTGGGTGTGGGAAGAAGTTTGTGCGGTTTTTGGTAGTTAGATTGAAGGGTATTTTGGTAGTTAAAAAGTTAAAATTGGAAAGGGGGGAGGGTTTTGGAGGAGGGGTGGGGGTTTTGGAGGTTTTTGTTGGGGGTTTTGATGGATTTATTGAATTGTATGGGATTTTTGTTTTTAAAATAATTTTTTTTTTTTTTTTAGATATTTTGTAGGGTTTTTGTAGGTTTTTGTTGAAGTTTTAGGGGATTGTTGGGATTTTGGTTTAAAATTTTGTGAAATTTATAGAATTTCTGCATAATTTGAATGAAGTTCCTGGAATTACTGTAAAATTTATAGAATTTCTGCAGACCTTATACAATTTCATTGAATTCCTGCAGAATTTTATAGAATTTCATAGAATTCCTGCAGATTCATAATTTCTATAATTCACAGAATTACAACAATTTTAAATTAAATTCCTACAGAACTTATAAAACTCACAACTATTACAAAAAATTGCACAAAACTCACCCATTCAAAACCCACAAACCTTTACTTACAAACCCAACCCAAAAACACCCGAAAAAAGACCAAACATCACTAGACATCCGACACTCAATAATCCTCACGAACCCAAAGCAGGTGGCCGAAGCAGTACATTCAATTGTGCAAAACTTCGCGTCCGAAACACCCTTTATAGATCCACCGATACACTTATTGTGAAGACGTACACTCGTCGTATCAGTCGGTAGAATCAAAAATGCGGTGCAGGTGAGGCCCCGGTGAATAGGGGAGGAGTTGCTCGTCTCCCTCACCTGTTATCTGCTGAGAAATCATCCGTTTCTTTGTTCATCTGCACGGGGTTCGCCCAAAAGGGAGGGGATTTAGCGATGCACAAAGAAATTTCGTTCAGTGGTCCCTCCGCCTCCCACTTCCATCTCGTTCCCCTCGCGTCCCTCGTGACGCATCTGTTTCTGCTTCTGCAAATGGGACAGTTGAGGACGTTTATGAAAGTTTGAGTTACAATCGGTTTTATCTTTATTTCTTCTTTTTTTTAATCTTTTATCTCCAATTCTATTTTTTATGGTTTTTTTTTTTTTTTTTTTTTTTTTTTTTTTTTTTATGGGTGTTGTTTTCGGTTATTGCTTTGTTTTTGGAGTTGGAGTTTTGAAGGGGTTTGTTTGGGATGTGGGAGAGGGGGTGGGGGTATTTTGTAGTAAAGGTTTGGTTTTGCGATATTTAAGTTTTGTTGTAGCTGTTTGTCGCAAATTTGCGATTTTTTAAAGACGGAAACATTTTATACAGGAAAAATGCGAATTTTTAAAAAAATCTCAAATATTAGTCGCAAATCTACGAATATCAAAGTTATATAGCAAATTCTTCAAACAAAAATTCCTCCTTTTTCCAAAAATCGCAAATATCTATCGCAAATCAGCAATCTATTTAAACACAAACAACTTTACTCAACAAAAATGCGACATTCTTCAAAAATCGCAACTACTTGTCGCAAATCCTAATTCCAAAGACAAACCTCAACTTTCCCCAACAAAATTCCAAAAATCGCAAATATACCACAACCAACAGTACATTCCACAAAACACTCAACTCTTTAACAGCCCCAACCCTTTAACAACCCAACTTCGCAACTCTGCTACACAAACCCCCCCCCAAAAAAAACCCAACAACGATCATTAAGACCCCATAACAAACCCACTGCTTTAATCCTTCTTTTCACACGTCCACAAACTTTTTTATTGTCAACATTTTTATCGTTTTCTACGACTCGTGAATCGTTAAATCCAACACTTCCACTCACTCCACCTTTTTCCCTTACCTCCCCCCTTCCATCTCAAAAAAAAAAAAAAACATCTCGCATGATTTCGTTAATTATAATCGATTTTTGTTTGGATTTTTCTAAAGAACGACTCGACTGGAAATAATTTTCATCTCTTCCTTTCTGGTACTGCCAACTTCTTGACCAATTCCCAAAACAGCGACAAAGAAAGAGAAAAATATGACTGCTGTTGCTGCTTCTGGACACAAAGGGGGGCGTAAGAAGGGGGGAGTAGGGCGCGACGAGAGAAGTAAATAAGAAAGTGAGCAGCTGAGGCAAACAATGGAACAAGTGATGCGCATGGATGAGGAGATCCAAAGGGAAATTCAAGATGGAGTCCAAGATGGAGGGATAAGAAGAGGGGATTTAAGATGGCGGGTGGGGGGGATGGAAGTTTGTCTTGCGGTTTTCCAAGGGTTAAAAATGTGGTGATTGATGGTGGGTTGGTGGGGGGAATGCGTAACAGCTCAATGACACCGGTGATGAGGTTCGCACTCGGGTTTCCATTAGTGTGCTGTTAATTAATGAGGATGGACAAGTGGCACTGTATCAAAACCACATGTGGATGCCACTCCGCTTGTTTACGCTATGCGATATGTGTTGATGGGTTGTTGGCTGGATTTGGGGATTGAATGTGATTTCATGTTTGGGGTAATGAATATTTTTATCGAGTTTTTGACGGTAAAGATGAGATAAAAGTGAAATTGAAGATGCGAAGTGTAGAACTAAACATTACGATAGAAAAGTTTATTATTTTACGTCGATTTTTTAACGGAGATGATGTGACGATAGTTTGAACTTTGTACTGCGATTGAATAGGATGAATAGGATGACGTGCGTACTTTAGGCATACGACTTTAGAGTCATGTTGCCCAAAATATAATACAGTCGGACCCGCTTATAGCGTCAATCAAGGGACCGGGCTTAAATTGACGCTATAAGCGGGTTGACGCT
>JAQIXT010001747.1:0-13819 GCA_034700445.1 Stenotaenia linearis
AATTTTTATTTCTTTTATTTCCGTTTTTTAAATTTTACATTTAGCACTTTCTTTTATTGTTTTTAAATTGTTTTTTTTTTAGAAAGTTTTTTAAGCCTTTTTTATCGATTTTCTTCTAATTTTTCTTCTCAATTTTTTTATTTTTTACTCAATTTTTCTAATTTTTTTCCCCAATTTTTCTAATTTCTTTCCCAATTTTTCTCATTTTTGTTCCTGAATTTCCTAATTTTTTTTCTCAATATCGAAAATCCTTTATCATAACTTAGCTGAATTTTTTTCTCAATTTTCCTGATTACTTTTTTAATTTTTAAAATTTTTTCTCTTTTTTCTCTTTTCTGATTTTACTACATTTTTCTGATTTTTTAAATTTTTTTTCTTCATTCTTAATTTTGTATTCTTCAAGAAATTTTCCCATTCCGCCTTTTGTTTTGTATTTTCCACCATTCCGCCCTTCCACTCCACATAATTGAGCTTCCACATTTTGTAGTACCTCGTTTCACTCGTCGTTGAAGATAGAACCAAAATAATGGTTGGATTATATAGGAAGCTGGTTACCAATAATTCAGCTGCACATAATCATCTATTTTTAACTTCCATATATTCAAACCTCGTTATAACAATACTCTTTGGATCAAAAAACCAGTTCGTTTTAACAAGTTTTCGAACATTCGAACATCGAACCCCATTATAATGAAACACTAGGAACTGCAAAAAATTTTCGTTATAACGAACCCCGTTCATAACGAATAGGTATGCAAACTGGTTTCGTTATATCAACTTATTTTACAAATTCAGTTTGTTTTTGTGCACATTTTAAAGCACACTATACAAAATGTTGTTTAAACGAAATTATTTGAGTAAAACTGAGTTATTAACTTAGCTGATAAGTAATGTGATTAGTCACTTTTCGGATATTTTTCAGCCTTTCTTGATAAAAAAGCAAACTCAAGAGATTAAAAACCTCGTTACAACGAAAAAATTTCCAAATAAACAGTACGTAATAGGCACGTTTTTGTCATAGTCAAAATTCCCACAGACGCATAAGTTAAAATATAAAACACTATCTTACTTCATTATAGCAGGGTTTTTGTTATAAGCGAGTTTGCAACAGCGGGGTTTGACTTTAAATTGATAAATACAGTAAAAGTATTTAAATTCATGAAATATTTGAGAAAAATCAGACTTTTTGCCACCCAATAAATAATTATAATAAATTTAAGCCATTACTTCTAAAAGATGGAGTAACTTTGTGCTGGCTACCATTGATAATGTTTTCAAATAGGGCGATACTTAAAAAGTTGATTAGAAATTGATTACAATTAAGTGGTCGAAGTTTTAAAATCTGTATTACCATTAACTATTATTGTAAGTAAACAATCAAATAGTGGTTGCAGTCGTTGGTGGCCAGTGGTAATTATTTTGTGAAATACCTAAAATAAAAATAAAAAAAAGTGAATGATTAATTTTTATTTCGAATTTTCATTTTGGTTCAACTTTACTTTGATTTGTGTCATTTTAGTACGGTATAGTCTTTACCTGATATCTATCTGTTACCAAATTTATATTACTCACAATAACTAGAAGATCTGCATGTGTCCCAGTAAACACAGGAATGTCCATTGGTACGCTGCTAGTGTACGGTTTATTTAACCTAACACCAAAATTCCGTTCTCCGCTTAAAAGCAACAATATAAACACACCAATGTGCATCAGACCAACTCGAGCTACAAAAAAAAATTAAAAATTAAAAAAAGGAATCAAATAAATAAAAAGAAAATTTACACTGATCAGCCCGCGAATCATTCAAATGAAACAGAATTGGTACTAAAATATCCAACACATCGCTGCTCTTCAGAACGTAAAATAGAAATTTCTATGAAAAAAAAATTAGTTAAATCCAAATATTCAAATTTAAAATTTAAATCAAATCAATACTTTATTGAAATCACAAAGTTTCCAGAAAAACACCAACAATTCCTGATGAAATTGTATCTTCTTGCAAGAGTTTGGTAAATAAGTTTGGATTAAAGGGTTGTTGAGAAGGCGAGTGAACCCTTTCAACATGAAGTAAAAGTCTTCTTCGCGATGAATGCGCGATAAATAATTTATAAATAAATTCCCAGTGTGGTGTGATCTCTGAAACAATAATTAACTCATTTCGCTTTTTAATGTGAGAAATGTTATTAAAACTTACATCAACTTCATCCGACCCATCTCGGCTGACGATGTGGTCTAAACATACGATTAATATTTGAAGTGCCACTTCTACCAATTGTTCTCTGCTGTCTGAGAATAGTAGATGGTTATACGGCATGCCAAAGCCAATGGGATCGTAAGCACAGACGGAATTCAAAAGTGAAGTGAAGATTGGTAAGGCGTGCCGGTTTTCTGCTGAAGTGAAAAACTCGATCCATCGGTTTTCAAGAGTCATGTTTTCTCCTAATAAACAATGATAAGAAGTATTATTTTCAAACCTCGGTATTACAAACTTGCTTACAAACAAATGATTTTCACAGTTTAATGAATTTTTTTAATACACTGGTTGGATTACCATCTGCTCAAATGTTAATAAAGTTTGAATATAACGAAATTCGCTGTTTCAAAATGTTCAATATTAAGAACCCTTTTTTTCTTTTTTTTTCCTTCTCTTCTTTTCACTTGCATTTTATTTTTTCGAGAATAAATCCCATTTCTTACCGTTTGGATACTGATAAACTGTTGGACTGAAGCAAGTAAGTAGCAACTTTAATAATTCAGTTCGATTCGAATCATGATACGGAACATGAGGAGGCGAATGAGCAAAGCCAACACCAGCCTCCCATATGTATTCACAACTATCTATGGACTGAAGATCTTCGTGATTATCCTAACGTGAGATAAAATAATTAAGTTATTTTTAAAACTAATTTCATAAATATCATTACAGGTCCACTTTTCTTGTTTGGTGACACAGAAAAATCAGGACAAAATAACAAATCCTGAAAAATATAAAAATTAAAATTAATATTAATTTAAAAATTTTTTTTTAAAAATTATTACACAAATTGAATTAATAAGCGACTGCGCCAACGGTGGAGATTCCATCTGTAAAAATTATAAAATTTTCAATGCAATAAAATAATTTTTTAAAAACAATTTTATTTATTTGTTTTGGATTACACACTTCATTATCTTCTCCAACTTCCTTATGCGATTGACTAGCATTTGGTAAACTGGACCAAAAAAAGCCTCTCCAATCGGGATCTTCAAATATATACGGCAAAATCCGCGTCAAAAGCCTCACGCAATTCAAAACTACATTAAAAAACAGAAAAAATTAACAATAAAAAATTTGTTTTTAAAAATCGACTCATTTTTAAAATACCAACTAATTGCTCCTGATGAGTCGAACACGAACCATCAGCTGCTCGAACTAATTTCTCAACCGCTTTGTAACATAAAGTTGCTAAATTTGACGGCGATTCTTCTCTCAGAGCTCGGATTTCGACAGCAGGAATTAAAGTGAAAACATCTTGTACGTTTTGAATACTCTCCGACCAAAATTGGTCCCAAAATGTTTCGTCCGCCGCATCGACAAGCTGAAATAAGGATTCGGTGATTTGTTTATGGTTGTATGAAAGAAATTTTAGTAAAACTGACCTGCGCTTTGGTTGTTAATTGTATAACGGCTTTACGGAAATTCAGCTTAGTATCTGAGTTCCCCATTTTGTTTACGGCACAGGATAAAAGGAGGAACGGTTGAATGGTTGAACCGGGTTCGGTATATGTAAAACCCGGTTCAACCTGGTTCAACCATTCGTTCAACCATGGTTCAACCACAATTCAGAGATTTGGAATCCTGATGGAATCCATTTTACATCTGGTCAAGTAGTTTTTGAATTCTGATTGCTTGCTAAAACTTCAGCACAATTTTCATTAAATGTGCGTGATTGCTACCCACCCATGCCACAAATTGTATCAGCTTAAGTGTTACAATTCCGAGACCTTTAATCGCGTTTTTCGTGATGTTGCGCACGTTTGCGACCCCACAACTGGGGTGTTTTGAAATCAGTGCGACAAGGGCTTTCTTTTGATATATTTAAAATCGAATTCCGTTTCAATTAGAATCGGAACCTTTAATTGCGTTTTTGAGGGGTTTGCGTACATTTGCAACCCCCGTACATTAGGTTTTTTGAAATCAGCTCGATGAGCTTTCTTTTGGTATATTTAAAATTGAATTCCGGTTCAATTAGAATCGGAACCTTTGATCGCGTTTTTTAGGGGTTTGCGCACATTTCCGACCCCCAGACCATGGGTTATTCAGAATCAGCTCATTGAGAGCTATCGAATGGCGTATTCGAATAGCGATTCCGGTCAAACTAGAATCGTACCCCGCTGCCCCCAAAGTAGTGCCGTGGCCTTGACCCTTAGTAATGATGGGCACAAAAGTAAATAATATCATATTTTAATGGTAAGCTGTTACGATTGACATCAATAAGTCTCACACAACCACTTAGCAATTCAAATTTCATTAAAAAATTGTGACAAATGTTTAGATAAGTAATTGTTATTTTTATTCATAAAATACTGTAGTATAAAGTCTAGCAATACAAGCTTCAAAAATAACCTACTACTGTAACTATGAAAAAGTGCGCATTAATAAATTGACTTAAATCTTTAGAAATTTGAAAATAAATTAATAAATTGAACTTTAACTGCCATTTTGAATATTTGGCCATCCTTTGAACAACTAACCCAATATTATGTTGTTGGTGCTTGATAAGTTTATATAAAGTATAAATTAAAACATCATCAAAGAAAAATCATTGATTTAATTCTTTTTGTTTGTTATGAATTTCATTTCCGTGATTCTTAAAAAATCCCAATTGGGTCTTGCACTCACGAACAGTTACCGTCACTAAATTAGTTGTTACATCGGTAATAAAAATCTGATCAACTAAAGGATTTTGTTCATGCCAATATTTTGATGACAGCGAAACTTCTGGTGAACTTGGTTCAGAAATGGAATCAGTTTTATCTGTAACAGATGATGCTGCCTCCATGCACTCTAAAACATCATTTGGCATTTCTTTTTCATCATTGTTGATTGAAGATGGTGTAGGAACAGCAATGCTTTCAGCACTATTTGAAGTTTTATCTTCCTTCAATTTTTTTGGCGATGGTGGTGTGGGTATATTCGTTTCGCCACTTTCCAGTTGTTTTGAACTAGCATCTTTTTCAGGCAAAGGACTAACTGATTTGCTTGGGACTTCTTTAGGGGTTGCCTGTACCACTCTAATAGGTGTTGTTTGAGTTGCTAGTTGTAGCCGGAGCAAAGGCGGTGCAACTGTCTGTGTACCATTCTGTGATTTCGAAGTTGTCGAAATTTTTGGCGTTTCTTTTTGTTTACTCTCCTTTAAAGGCCTCTTAGTATCATCTGATGCTGGTGTTAGTTTGCTGATTTTTTTCGGCGGTGATTGCCTGTTAGGTTTTGGTGTGGAATTAGAAGTCTCAGTGTCAGCACTGTTTGATGTATTTTGAGCATTATCCTTCTCGATTTTTCGCTTTGGGGCTTCTTTTCGAGCAGGTGTTGCAGCAGCTGGTTTGTCTTCCACTTGTAATACTGGTGGTGCTATAGTCATGTCAGTGGTGTCTTTTGAAGATTCATCTTCAATTTTTGTTTCCTCAGCTTTAGAATCAGTCTTTGCTGTTTCAGGTTGCTCAGTAATAGAGGCCTGAAAATATTTGATAATCCACATTAGAATATAATTTTTTTAAGTTTTAAATGGATTTGAATATTTGCTACTTTTATGTTATATATTTCTGAATTTAATTCTCTAGAGATTATTTTATATTGTGGCATGCCATTAGACCAATAGATATTAAGGTGATAAGATACCTGATTACCTGCAGTTTGGATTTTTATTCTAATACGAGCAAACATTAATTTATAATTCATATTAGAATAAAAATCATGGATGGCAAGTGTCCTATCACATTAAATCTCACTTTTTTACTCCATGTGTTTTGATTTAATTTTCCATATAAATTACCAATGGTTTTTCCTTTCGTGGTTTTGGTCCTCGTCTTCTGTCGTGATCTCGGTCACGCTGACTGCAAAAACAAAATGAAAATAAATTTCCACAGGAAATATTTTAAATCTTCCTTTTCCATTTCCCACATTCAAATAATCAGTCTGAATCTCTTTCATTCAGGATAAAATTTTTGTATTTTAATAATTTAATTTTAAATGTAAAGGTTTAATGGAGCCATAACTTTTCAACTTAAAAAGCTATACTTAATCGTTAGAATATTTGCTGAAAACAAAATTTATAAAATTTTGATATTAGAGTTTGCGGAGAGCAAAACTTATGCTTTTAACTTATAAATTCCATGTTAATTATAAATCTAACTTATATTTAACATGAAATTTATAAGTCATAAGACAGAATTTTTGTTTTCACAAACGCTTTAATTATAAATTTGACTTATAATTAAGGCTAAAATTCACGAAACTAATTTACTCTAAATTTTTAAACAAAAACATGTGTATAAATTTTTACTTGTGTTATAAAAAATTTGCATAAGTTGCTTTATGAATTCCTCCCCTGGAATTTATAAGTAATTTAATGCAAGTTATATTTCTGCAAATTAGAGAGTTTGCGGAGAACAAAACTTATGTCTTATAACTTATAAATTCCATGTTAAATATAAGTTAGATTTATAATTAACATGGAATTTATAAGTTATAAAACATAAGTTTTGTTCTCCGTAAACTCTCTATTCTCTATATGAAGGACTATAAAAAATGTTAAATCAAATTAGCATATTTTAGCACAAATATCCCTATTGATTTACATTACTCGTGACCTCCGTCATATTAAAGCATATATTTTAAATGGATGTAGGTTTTCAATGAATAAAATTTAATAAATATCCATTAATTACGAGTTTTGAGAATTTCGCAAAAAACTTAAATTTTATAAATTATAGGGTAACCAGTTCTGCCAGTTTTCGCCCAGAGACTCCATTTTTTTACCAAAATTCTCCAGTTTTCACCGAAAACACATTAACATAATTTAAATGAAAAATATCAAAACAGCCTTCTAAAGAATCGCAATTGCAGCTGTTATTTAATTATTTTTTACAAGTTTTTATTGCATTTTTATTTTGCATAATTTTCCTCATCCGATACGTCACCTGCGACAGATTAGAGGTGATGAACTCATCTGAGGGAGATTGTACCATACAATCTCCAGATGTCGATATTTTGAAAGGTGGCAACCATATTAAATTACATATTAATTGTAACTTAGATTTAAGAGCAAGCTCTGAATTAATTATAACTTTGTGCAATCTAAAGGTCATCAATAGAATGTCAAAATTTCACTATTCTAGAGAGAACCAAAAAAAAAAATTTTCTCATGCCACAAAATGTAACACTGCAATTTAAACTTAATTTTGTTTCAATAAATTATTACCATTTCCACATTTATTTTATATCAAACAAATTTTAAAACAGACTTCTCTTTAAAGCGGAATGTTTGATATTAGTCCCAACCATTGTAGTTAGTGGGTATGGTTATTTCAGAGTTTACAGTATGAATCATATAGTCTACATTACATAAGACAAGCGTTTGTTTCCCACAAGCACTCACTTGCTCAAATCCGATTTGTAATTAGTAAATTTGCAAAGAATACAAATGATATAATTTGAAAATGTAAATTGGAAGGTTTAAAATACATAAATTTTAGAAAATTAGAAAATAAATTCAGTTTGAATTTTAAAATTTTTACAACATTTCAAAATTAAAAATAAAACTTTCTAAATCAATTTCTGAACTTGCACTTCTTTGCAGCAATTGCTATTTTTGTATAAATATTTTAATTTTATCTTGAATAAATTTAACCTGATAAAAAATTGATTTTCATCAAACAAAACACAATAATATAAATTTTATACTAATTACAACTCAAATTTACAATAACCTCATAACCAACTCATAATAAAACCTCACTCCCACAAAACCTTCATTACTAACACTTTTTCCCACTTCTCCAAACAAAACGAACTACAAAATAATAAAAAAAATCAATGCCATACAAAATGACTGAATAGCAAATGACGTCACACATAACCGGCTTTCCACACCATACCTAGCTTCAAATGCTTCGAGCAACCTCGCGTCCAAGATGTGTTTTTCAGGTTCCCATGTATTATACCTACACAATACCCAAAAATAAAACATTGTTAACATTTCCTCACTAAAAACAACCAAAAGATTACAGGAACTACTTACTTTGGGCTCCAACCTTTCCATTTGATGAAGTACTCAACCTGGCCCTATGAACAAACAAATAGGGTCAACGTTTCCCGTTGTTTTTGTGCATATTTACCTTCCGAATTCTCCTTTTCTGGATACATTCGGCTGCGAAAACTCTTTCGCCGACCGCAGTCAGCTCCATTGCGCTGTGTTTACTATCCAGTTTTGTAGATTTTGTTTGTAACAACAACAAGCGACAGTGGCGGAATGCTCTTGTAACTACGAGCCTCAAACCGCCCGTTGAGTTAATGAGTTTGTGACGCGTCGGGTCGAGAGGGTTTGATTGGTTGGAATTTTTGATGTTGATTGGATAGATTTTTTTAGGGTTAATTTGGTTGGAGTTTGGGTTTATTTTTGTTTTTAGGAATTGTTTTTGTGAAGGGGGAGTTGTGAGTTTAGGGGAGTGAGAGTTGGGTTTTGTTGAGGAGTTGTTTTTTAGTTTGCCATCTGGTGTGCGGATGGGAAATTGGTTTGAGGAAATGAATTTTTTTTTTGTATTTAGAGCATAAAATATGATTTTTGTAGATAAATTCCTTTGTGTGAATTGGTTTATTAATTGCAGGTTGAAGTTCATGTCGATTTAAACAGTAATTACTAAAAATAACAATTTACAATAATAATAAAAACTTGACAAGTTATTGGGTTATTGATAGTTTACAAATTAGAAATTAAACTTAGAATTTGTAGAAGATTATTTCAATGCAATGTGAAAAACAATTCATTAAATAGACCTTGATCACTGTTTACAAGTAAATATGTTTTATCATGTTAATTTTTAATTAAATAAAAGTGTGATTAAATATTTACTCAATGATATCAGGTTTTCCAAACAACAAATGACTAATCGTGTTGATCTTTGATTGTAGGTGCTATTGTGTGCAGGAAATGATTCATCCCCTTTGGAGTACTAGGTAATGATTAAACCACATAGTAGACTAGATAAATTTTTAAAATCCCTAAATGTATTGCTCGATAGCTGAAATATTGACTCATCGTATCAAACTTAACTTAAATGCCAAAATTACAAGAGAATCGACATTTAACAATTTTCAATTGGAAACAAAGTACCAGAGGTGATGTTCAATTCACTTTAGGGGATGAAAAATATAATTTCACTTTGATTGATTAAAAAAAGAATAAAGGAAGTGTAAGTGACATTCTTCACATGGAAAAAAAATTGTCGTGGGCACCGCCAGGATTTATTGTGCAAAATAACGTTTTGAGGTGCAATGGTGAGCAGTGAGGTATGTTGGTGAGGACTAAAGGGTGAACCAGGGCGGATTTGCCATTAGGCCCAATAGGCCCGGCCCTAGGGAGTCAAAATTGCAGGGCTGTTTTTTTTTTCTCTAAAATTGAAATTTGATCAAAATGTGCTTATCTTTTTTGTAAAACGCCGAATTTTTAGCCAAAATGCTGGATATTTAATTTAAATTACAGAATTTTGGACTAAAAATGCTAATATTTGGCTTAAATGTTGACTGATGTTGTTATTTTCTTTTTTTGTTTTTCTTTTTTCTTGAACAATATTTTTAATTTGATGATTTATTTTATTTGTGTTCTTTTTGTTTGGTTGTTTTTGGTGTGTATTTAGGCTGACTCCCGTTTTAGGCTAATGCTGTTGGGAGGCAGCCGTCCATTTTATATGGTGAAAATAAACAACAATAATAATTTTTTTTTAAAGTTGCATCTTTAACCAAAATTACTGAATTTTTTGTCCAAATTTTTAACAAGGGTTTATAATCAAAATTTATAGTTCTCCACTGCCCGATCAAAAGGTCACCTAAAGTACAAAATATAAATATTAACCAAGTCTCTAAGAAACCAAAACCAAAAACCCACACTAAAGAGCAACTGATGTCCATTAAAACCGTATCCAAGAGATCAAATCCATTTCTTGCTCAAATGTACAATCCAATTCATGAGAAATAAAAGCAGTACTTGCAAATTATCTCCAAATGCGAGAGCAAAGACTCAGCATATTTTTGGTCATTTTATGTATAAGATTGACGATTTCCATACCTACCCGACTCGATTCTACGCTATTAAAGGGTACCGTCCTATACCTAGATTGCCTTTTTTATTTTTCGGTTTTATTAAATAATGAAATTTATGTCATTGTTTTGATGCGTTTTTGTTTTTGTTTTTAAAATGCAGAGGGGTAAAGCAATTTCAAGTAAGAAAGCGTTGGAGAAGGAAGTTGTGGTAGAAAAAGTTGAAGACCCAATAGCGAAACATTGGGACACTTGGATTATTCCTGACCGATTTAATCTGAGGGATTGGTATTATTTGGAGCAGGAGGAAAATGAAGATCTGTCTTTACTTTCTGTGACAGCATCAACGACTGATACATTGTTACAGAATTGTCTCGCTGTTTACATCAGAAAAAACGTAATTTCTTATACGTTGCAAAAATTCCAACAGGATGTTCTGCAGAATCTATTGGTTTGTTTCATACGAAATAATAATAATATATTATGAATTAAACTAAATTTTAGCTTATTAAACATTATCCTGAGTCTCTTCGCAATAAGGCAAGAATTAGTAAAGACAGAAACGAATGCGATGCTGTAGGTGAGAGAATTGCGTGTACGCCAACTGCATATCCCCAGACAGCACAAGGAGTCCAGAAAACATCTTTCGGATCTCCAGAAAACATCCAAGTTTCATAAATGACATTCTGTGGACCTATGATTGTCATAAAAGATGCTCAAAATGAGTAACAGGATATCACGTCATCAAAATGTCCATAAAATGTCCCTTAGGATGTGATGTCTTTAAATGTACTCGGTGACCGTACTGTATATGGGAGTCTTTTGGACTTCCACAAGTCTGCATTATGTCTTCATCACTTCTGTGAGCAAAACTGGACATCCTAAGAACATTCTTCTGTTATCTGGGCTGCCTTGTGGATAGCACAAGAAGTTCACAAAATAGCCCATAATATCCAGAAAAGGTCCAAATCTTAAAAATGTCAACTCATTTCTGTTATCCAACTGCAGACTTTCACAAAGCATCACCATTTGGATTCCTTATAATGTTCTCAGAACATGACATCCTCTAATATTGATAAAACATCCCACAGGACGTTTCATCCTTTTGAGGGGTATTGCTTTAGGGGATGTTTATGTAGCCCCTTGTATCGAGTTCTACAACTGTGGAGCCCTGGGACATATGATGTTTTAGGACTTTCTGTGGAGGTGATCTCCTAAGAATATCCTTGCGCTATTTGGAAAGCTGTGTGCTTGAAAAAGAAAAAGACAGCTTAGTTATAATGGCCTTCACCTAGTAACCTGTCACAAAATCAAAAACTTGAACAGTTCAAAACTATTCAAAAATCGTAATCTCTGAATAAATATATAAATAATAACAATATAAATAATTTTCAGAACCGTTGTCTTCGGTAATCGACGCCTATTCCTGCGGTTGGCCATTACCAATCTTCGATCCGCACTTCAGTGAAACTAAAATAAAAAGATCAAAATACGAAGACCAATTTCACAGCACGGAACCCACGACTCAATCAACCGAAGATTCTCACGACCATCTGATTGCAGCCGGCCTAATAGTTTCAAGTAGAAGTAACTTGACCGACAGAAAATTGGTCAGCAAAAAAGACGTAACCAATAAAACTGCAACAAACGTCAAACGAAGACGAGTTACTTCAGCTCAGGCTCCAAGAAAATCGGCTTTTAATTATCTTAAGAAGAAAATGTCGGTTAAACCGACTTTAGAAGAAGAGGAAGAGGAAGAGCAGTTTGGGTTGAGTATTGTTCATTGGATTATGAGAGATTTAATTTGCACTTTTTTAAAAATGTTTTAGTGAATTGAATCAACTATCAAATCAAGCAATGAAGTATCCACATTTGAGTGTGTCCGGTTCACCATCTACAATACCAGAACCTCAGCCTGGTGTAAAGTTTGACATTGGTAAAAATGAAATAGAAGAAAGTGAGAGGGCTAGATCGACGGCGGTTATGTTCACACCACCGAAGAGTGCAAGCACCAGATCAACTCCTAACGTAAGAGTGGTAATTGAAAGTTAGGGCCAGTTGCACCAAAATCAGTTAAATTCAATTTTAATTAATCTTTGGTTATGAAAAACTTAGAACTTCTGATTTGTAAAGCTAGATTCACACATATGTTCACAGTTGAAGTTAAAAGGAGAAGTTAACCGCATAAGTTCACATTTGAGTTACCCCAAGCAAGGATTTTACTATTGATAGTTAGATCGATCTTGCTCTGACTCAAATTTGAACTACTTTCCCCTACTTTTCTTACTTTTTCTTACTTCAACTTCAAGTGTGAACCTAGCTACATTCATCACATTAAGGGGTTTCACATTTGGACAATTATTTCGATTCTGCGATTTTTTTGATTATAAGGATGTGGCGATTATCATGTGACTAAAATGCACCAATCAGGTACATAATCACTACTGAAATTTCAATTCATTTCAGGCAATGAAGTTGCTAGTCTTAACTAGTATTTAAATTTAGTCAAATTCTTAACTATGGTTCTTAGTGCAACACTGCTTTAATTAAATTTAATTTAATTTCTATTAAACTCCAGTTGAATTTTATTAGTTTTGGTGCAACCAAATCCAAAATACTATTACAATTTTGAGTATAAATTCAATTTTTACTTTAAAAATAATATTTTCGTTGTTTCACTAAAACCAATTTCTACATTAAATTATCATTATACTAATTGTATAATGTGTGTGGGTGTGTGTGTGTGTGTGTTTTTTTTTTTTAAAAGAATAAAAATAAACTTAAAAAAAAAGTATGATTTTGCAGTGTCTGCTGCACTATTATTGGTATTCTAACATTTTGTCATTTTAATTTTAGTTTTATTTTCACTTTCATTTTGTTTCTGGATATTCCAGGACAGGCTTGGTAGACATTATACTAATTGTATAATGTGTTTGTTAAAACACATGAGTCATATGGGGCTAAATTGCCCCATATGACTGCTTTAAACCAATCAAAACGTTTTCTGCTGAAGGGCAGTTAAAAAGGGTTGAGCTGCTCTGCAGAACTTAGAGATAAGGGGATTAAGTAGAGGAGATTAGTGGGGAGACTCAGTAGGGGAAAAGGGGGAAAGTAGCCAGCTGTAAAAGATAAATTCCTAGCTAGCAAACTTTTTTCTCTTAACTTTTTTGTAATTTTTGAGCTTTGAAATGAATTCCTGGGCCCTAAAAACCCATAGATATAAAAAAAAATTGTTTTTTTTACAATGTTTCTTGAAAGATATTGAAATTAGGGCTAAAATGATGGACATCATCAGTATTGTCAGCAATTTATTTATTTATTAATTTCAAACAAATAAAATAAATGTTAAAAAATCTAAAAAATAAATAAATAAAAATAAATTCAAAAAATAAATAAATAAAAATAAATTCAAAAAATTGTGACCCGGGCAGGGGAAGCCCACTGCTCAGGTCACTCAAAGGCGTGACCAAGTCCCCAGGTGTGTTACACCTGTTGGGTCACGTGACCGGCCTCCGGGCACGTGAC
>JAQIXT010001748.1:0-13815 GCA_034700445.1 Stenotaenia linearis
TTTTCAGCAATTTTTTAAAAAATTACCTGAAATTGTAGCTATTTTTAAATAGATTTACAAAGTTTTCGCTAATCATTATTTTAAAAAAATATTACAGACATTATAAAATTTTTCAAAAATATATGAATTTTCAGCTATTTTTTTAAATAACTGTTTATTTTAATTTGATATGAGTTTGTTTTTTTAAAAATAAATTTAATAAATTTTAGTTTCTCAAATTTTAATTTTTTAAAATCTTCACCCAACCACCATTTCCACACTCAAACAAAACTTACTAAAAATACCAACCACCCTCTACTCTCACTTTCCCTCCAACCATCCACAAGATCCCAATCACTTCCAAGTGAATTTGCTATCCACGTGGGTGTAGTTCCTTCGGTGGTTCTAATTTATAGCCTGATAATCTCTTTCCAACATTTTAATCACCATTTTTTCCACACGATAACTCAAAGAATTTCAAAAACATTAAAAACAAATTGGCACCACTTCAATGCCGTAATTACAAAACAAATTGAATTTAATCCCCAACCTCAAATACCAAACTTTTACAACATTTTTAATAACTTTTATTTTTAACCCTATAATTGCTCCATAAACCACGAGAACGTTAATTGACTTCGATTCAATAACAATTACGTAATCTCAAACGTGTAATTCAACCCTAACAACATGGGTGGCGTCAAAATGGCGGAATTCTCATTTTCACCGAGTCACGTGGTTTACTATCGATGTAAGCAAAACTGGAAATCTCACGCAGACTCCGTATTAGGCTGAGTCGCGGTTTTTTTGGTTGTTTGCCAGCAGACCAAGGGTCATTTGCCGGAGTGAATAAGTACCCATGACGTAATGCCAGTTGTTAATGTCGTAGAATGGATGTTATTTGAGGCTCCCGACGAAATGTGGGTGTGGAGGGGTTCGGTGAGGGGGGGTTCGGTGAGGGGTTGTTAATTGATAAACAGTGGGAATTGGATTTGAATTGGGGTGAATCAAGGCTTTTTTTTTAACAATTCGAAATGATGAATTAATTTAATGTTAATTGTTGCGCTGTGGTGTGAAATTGAATTAAGAGTTGGATTTTTGGTTTTGTGGGCTGTTTGAGTTATAAAGGGGAGGGGTGGGGGTGATAGCAAAAGGTCAGAAAAAAATGTCGAAAATTCAAAAAGTCGAAAATAAGATGAAAAATAATGACAGTTTAGTTTACAATTAGATTTTTAGGGGTAAAAGAATGAAATTGGACTCATTAAATCCATTTTAAGGTCAAAACAGTATGAAATTTAACTAATTAAATCCATTTTAAGGTGAAAGTAGTGTGAAATTCAACTTTTTCAATGACTTTTAAGCTGAAAAACAATGTGCAATTCAACTTTTAAACAGAAAAGCAATGCAATTAAATTTTTTTACGGGATATTTAGTTGAAAAACAATGAAATTCAATCTTTTCAATAAATTTTAAGCTGAAAAAATAACAAACACCCATCATTTTCATAGAGTTTTAAGGTTTTAACTAATTTTTACCAATTACAGAAAAAAAAACATCAAACTAAATGTATATCTTATAAATTCCAGTTAAATATAAGTCAGATTTATAATTAACGCGAAATTTATAAATTATAATATTTAAGTTTTGTTTTCCGCAAACTCCTCTATTATGTTACACTATAAAAAAAACAAAAACATCCCTTAAAACTCACTCGTTCACTATTTATCAATCACTTACGTAAACCTCCCCATTATTTGCTCACACCTTACCATCACTTCTTCAAACCTTACACAATACAATTCCCACTACGGAAATAAAATAACATTATTATTTATAGATCTTTTATTTACTGTTGCTATTTTCCAACGAGAATTGATGCGAGAGGAAGTTCACTTGATAAATCATCACAGAAAATGAAAAACCCTGACCCAAACAACCTAATTCAAACTTTTTACATTCACAACGTATTTTCTAAATAAAAAAAAAATTCATTTCCTTGCCCTGTCCTTGAAAATAAATCTTCGTATCCTACTTTTCATATTCAAATCAGTCCCTTTGACCTTTCTAAAGTTGAAAATTTTTTTTGAAGGAACTTTTTCAATCCGGGTCCCGGTTTTTATTCGAAGCCACACGGCACCGAGCATATTTTAACGAGGTGACGATCGTCGTCCCGGACGAATGGGAACATCGACCGGAATACGAAGTAGGACGTTGTATAAGTTTAACTATAAAATGTTAGTTAACACGTGATAAATTTAGGTGGTGCGACGGTCTGGGCATCGTTTTTCAACTGCAGACGTTCGAGTTGATTTGCCAAATGAGGCATACGGGGATGCCCCGTATACTTTGCAGCCGGGAGGATGTGGGGAGTCCGGGGAGTACATTCATCTCACGCCGGACTTCATTCGCACTTTGACGGCGACGGGAGCGTCGGCGTACGGTGATCCAGGTGGGGTGATTAAATGAGTTACGGTTGAGTTGGAAGATGTTCGTGGTACCTCATCATCTTTTTAACGTTAAATAAACATTTTAAAAGAATTTGTAGTATGTAAATTTGCACTGTATGGGTGTAAATGTTACAATTATTACAATTCTAATTTGAGGAATTTAAAAAAAAGACTAAATGTTGGTTTTTACGTTTTTGACTGTGATTTTCGAACTATTATAGATACAATTAAAAAGTAAACGGATTTAGGGAGGTTAATATGTGGGAAAACTTTTCTTAATTTGATGTATAGGTCAGAGGGCGCCTCAAACAAAGTTGTAAGAGAAAGAAGCAATCAAAGGGATTTTTTTTCTTAACAAAATTTCAAAAATTCATAAAACTTCTTACATTTTTGGCTTTAACTTTTGACCTAAGATGGATAAAATTAAAAACTAAACGGATTTAAGAAGGTGAAAAGGTCGGTACTTTTCTAAATATATATATAAGGGTGTCCGGACTCCATAAACGAAGTCATATATAAGAGGAAAGTAGTAAAAAATATTATTTACTCCAAAACATGTAAACAAATTCATAAAAAGTTTTGCTGGAACTTTCGACCTATAAGACAGATAAAATCAAAACCCAAAGGAATTTATGGAGGTAAATATATAAGGAAACTTTTCTAAATTTGATATGTGGATGTCCGGACTCCAAAAACGAAGTTATATAAGAAAGAAAAAAGCAGTCAACAAAATTTTTTAAATAAAAATTTCAAAAATTACTTTCAAAAAATCCAAAAATACCGATTTAGAAAACTTTCCACATGCATTAATCTTCTCAAATCCGTTTAGTTCTTTATTTTATCTATCTTAGTTCAAAAGTTATAACCAAAAATGTAAAAGTCGGTATTTTATCACTTACAATTACTTACAATTTTCCATTCAAAAACAAACAAAAATGAATCAATTCCTTTTAAGACATTTTCCTGGCCCCGTAAACGGAAACAGGTGTAATTATACAATATCCTGTTTATTATTTTTACTAGGTAGAGCTTTGGTTCACGAGTGGGCGCATCTTCGATACGGTGTATTCGACGAGCACGGTTATCAACAAGACAGCCGAACTCCAGCGTTTTATAAAGACAATGACGGAAAAGTATATTTTTCCATTGGGAATGTTTATGTTGGTTACGAATGTTTGTTTTGTTAACTTTTTTCAGATTAAATACACTGCTTGTACGTCCGATGTTCCTGGTTGGCTGAGAGATGAAAGTGGAGACTCTTGTCGACGTGGTGAAGATGGGTTGCCAGATTCGAATTGTTTGTTTTACCCCGACGTTGATAAAGCAACTGCCAAAGCTTCCGTCATGTCCATGCCATATTTACCATCGGTGAGTATTATGTGGGGTACTTGTGTGGTAATTGAAACTGGTTTTTGACAAGGGAGAGGAAGGGGGTGGAATTTAGTGAAAATCCTTGAGATTAAAAAAAATTAAAGTGATTTTATAATTCTTAATGAGTTTTTAATGAGAATGGATTATAAAGACATCACATTAATCTGGACTTGTTTATCCGGAAATTCCGCTATTCACATTTAAGTTATAATGAAGTGAGTTAATGAGAACGAACATTCCACGCGGATTTACTTGTTAATCTGCAAAGAAAAATTAAAAAATTTCTGCGTCGAAGGCTAAATACCGACACCAGAGTGCAACATGAGTGGATCTCGAATTTTTCCAGGAAGAAGAAAAATTAACAACATTTTTGCACAGCATATGTTTTATTGATTTGAATATAAATACTGTATTTTTCTCTGATATTCAATATGGTCTCAAAGCAATCACATTATACGTTTTCTTCTAACATCTTTCTAGAAAAAGTGTTTAACGTTTTTGTTTGGACCTGGAGGAAACGGTTGAGATGTTCTCTTAGAAATTTTATTCTCTGGGGATCTTTACCATGCAGAAAACTTTTCCCAATTTAGTACCAGTGACTTTAATTTGTTTCCAAAGAAATGCTAAATCTAGAAAAACCACCAACCTCGATTAGGTTTGAACTTAAAAATAACCTTAAATTGTCAATTTAAAATTACTAGGAAAACGATGGATACTCTGCGCGTTAACGATGAGCGACCGAGCAGATGAGTTGGTGTGTTGGGATGAATTTTATTTATGTTTGGTTTTTTGTGTAAATGACAAAAAAAATATAGTTGGAGTCAATTAAAGGAATAACATGGACTAAATGTCAATTTTTTTTTATATAAAAGTCGATTCAGTAAGAAAATATTCCATATTAGTTTCAAAAAGTTAAAACTAACTTTCAGCTATGAAAACAAACCATAAAACCCCCTCACAACAGAATAAGTATAAGAATAGTGTCAGTTTTTCTGCTACTTTTCGAAACCAAAGCCAAGCAGTGAAGCACTACTTGAAAATTATTAAATTTGTTAATGACACATTTTCCCTCTGAGCCCCAAAGTTATCCAACAATTTAACGATCTTTTCACTTCACAGGCATTTAAAATGTATGAAATGTACTCAGTTTATGAGATAATTTTACTATTATAGTCATTCATAAAGGCTGAAGACATCAGCACCTAATTATCTGAGTTGATAATGGTGCAGTGTTGATGAGTCAATGTAACTGATAAGTCTTTGTTGTATATCTATTTTAAGTATGATTGCTTCAACTACAAATTGTCTAGACTAAAATGATTGAAAGAGAAACCAGAATAGACCAGCTCAGTTTTTCACTATGATAGCAATAGGATCATCAAATTTGTTTGCATTCAATGACCCTTTGTTAGTATTACTGAAAACTGAGATCAAGTTCTTACCTCTATAAGGATGTGATTTTAACTTTAAAGGAAAAATGTGTGATGCTGGCAGTAAATTTGCATCTCCCTTTTTGCTATTTTTAACTTGAAATAGGTCATAAGTGACTTGTAAGGGGAAAATACAGTCACAAACTTTAATTCCATACTTAATGAAGTTGTATTTTAAAGGAAAGTAGTTTGTTGTTTCCTGAAGTGTCCAAAAGAATATAAATTCTATGAACATTGTAGATGTCTTCTTATCATGTGATAAAATAACTAACTACTTTGTAAGAAAAAGTAAAAAGAAAAGTGACATCTGACTATCTTTTTTTTCTTCTTTTCTATGAAGAATTATGGTATAATACACGTCACATCCTGTCAAAAGAAATTTCAAAGATTCTTTTGAAAACTGAATGCAACTACTGTTTTTCAATGTTGTAATAACTAATAATTTGAGTTAATATTTTAATTTGTCTATTTTGAACTTCATTATTGCTTTAAACCACAGGATACCATTAAAAAAACCATTAATTTTCTATCAGTTTCACTTGGGTGCATTTACCTCTATTGGGCCCATGTCCTTGCAGGTGAAACTATCCCTCTCTCTCCAAGGTCAAATTATCAATAATTCCATGACCATTTGTGTCATTAAATTCCACACGACAATACCAAAGTCATTAACCCGTTAGCGGTATTTTTGTTGTCTGGAATGGTGCAAGCTGAATATTAATTGCTAAACCAATTGCACAAAAACTAACAGCTGTTATTCATTTTTTCAGGTCAACAGCTTTTGTGATGACACATCGAGCGAGCGAAAGCACAACTCTTTTGCACCAAACATGCAAAATCTTATGTGTCTTGGAAAATCCACTTGGGCCGTGCTCATGGATCACGGAGATTTCATGAACGACAGAAATCCCACAACGGATTTGGACGTGGACCCCACTCCATTGTTCAGAGTTGTTCAACCCAAGAAGAACGACAACCCCACATTTGTCTTGGTGTTAGATGTATCTAGCAGCATGAGGGTAAACACGCCTTTGTCGTTTCCATTGTGTTTTCCAAGAGATGGAGATGACCTATTTTGATGAGGGTGTTTTATGATATTTGTTGCCATCTCCACGTTGGGAAGGCGGGTCCCGAAACCTGACCTCAGAACAAAAGACCAAGATATTAAAAGTTTGCTTAGAATCCAATAAAGTTATAATTTAGTCCAGAAACATTACTTTTTGTTAGCTACAAGTAGAATATTTGTAAATTTGGCATTTGTAAGTCAGGGACTTCTGATATCATGTTTCTGATTAAGTTCTTTTTTCTTAGGGCCGTCGAATGAAACTTCTCCACAAAGCTGCATCTCGGTTTATCAAATACCAGCTTGCAGACTACAGTTCTCTAGGCATGGTTGCTTTCAGCACAGGTGTGCAGCTTCTGTCCAACATCACATCACTGGACAAATTCAATCGAGAAATGTTGGTTGACAGAGTTCCAGTCGAAGAAGACGAAGGCTATACTGCTATTGGAGGAGGCATTTTGGAAGGCCTCAATCTCCTGAGTAAAAGCCGAGAACCAACCGAGGGAAGTCTTTTGTTACTGGTCACTGATGGTGAAGAAAATGTCGGTCCTTTCATCGAAGAGTTATTACCGCAGATCAAGTCGTCGCGAGTAATAATAAATACAATCGCTTTCGGGAAAGAAGCATCAAAAAGACTGGAAACATTGGTTCAAATGACTGGAGGGAGAGGATTCTTCTTTGATGACCTCAAAGTTGGACATAAAGCACTTGATTCAGCCTTCCTCGAAAGTGCTTCAATGCAAGCTGACGTGGAAATCCAACCTGTAGAGGTACGTCTGCTTTTACGAGAAAATGTCTTGCGCGCTGTTGGCTCTTAGATATTTCCTTGGGCAGTGCAGATGAGCCGCAATTGACACGCTGACTAGTTAAGACGTGGGATTGATGCCAATTTTGCAATTACCATGTAAGTGCAGTAAGCAAAGCCTGCCTACATCACGCGACCAATAAAGGCGCCTTTACAAGAGCAGCGTGTGGGACTACGATTGCAGCACTGGGGCATTTTTGTCCCAAATACTGGCTTTACATGTCACCTTTGAAATATATTTCCATGACCTCAAGAATTTATTACATTGGAAAAGACAAGATGCCACAAGCCTTCAACCATTTTCAATTAAAATTTAAAATTAAAATTTACTGAAAAAAATTCTGGAGTGGCAGCAACCAGGAACTTTACAATTTAAACATTTAAAATAAAGTTAGTGCGTGCATCAGGGGAAAGCCAATGTAGCAAATAGTGCACTCATGTACAGTACTTATATGTACAATATTTAGCAACTGTACTAGTCCCATAGGTTAAAATCTCTTTAATTATATATGGCTTGATGAGTTAAGTAATAAAGAGGTGTAACAACTTCAAAAAATCTTCAACATAAGACTTTCTACTTGATTGATAAAAATGACCTTTTCTTGTAAACAGTCTGAGAAATAAAAATTGCTGATCATAATGTCTAGCCAGAAATGCCGCGCCAAGTCCCAAACCTCTTTATTAGTCTCCTGTAGTGTGAGAACAATTTTATCCTTTACAGTTGAGTGCTTGCCTGATGATGCACGATCAAGGTCTTCTTGGAACCAAATAGGAAATACTAGGCCTAAATTTGGTTTTGTTTATAGTTTTTAGTTTTTTATGCAATTGGCAGCAGTTGCTAAACAATCATGCAATCCATTATGGTTAAGTTATGTAAGCATGAGACACTTGAAATATCCAAAGATGGTACCTAAAATTACTAAGTTTTCATATATAAGATTAGCTTTTCTGAGTCATCACTGAATTTGTTATTAAAATTTCAGTGTTTTTTTATTTGCAGGTGTTAAACCGGTATTGGATACTGGGCAGTACGGATGAAATCACTGGAAACTTTACTTTGGACAAAGATATTGGAACAAATACACGATTTCTTTTAACCTACGATTACACATCATCTATGTTCCTTGTGCTCATTGCACCCGATGGAAAGAAATTCGATTCACGGTCCGAGCACTACACCGACGATACGAAAACCAATACGATTCAAATACAGTTTGACAAAGCACAGGTTAATAAATGAATACTTAACATTCAAGTTCTTAGTAATGAAAGAAGCAGGCCTGGATAGAATATGTACTGTACTTATGCAATAACAGAAGACCTATTGTTTCTGTATAAAGGCCAAATGATGATCATTTCATCCGTAGAAAGTCAGAAGGACTTTCTGTGTCCCTGGGAAGATATATGTTGTTTCTATTGCACTTTGGGCCTCTTCAGGCCATTAAAAATATAAAAAAACTTTACTAAATAGAAACAAAATTACTTTCACATTGGCACTTGTAAGGTATTCACAGATTTGGTTAATTTAATTCTATTTCATTTCTTTCAGCATGGTGTATGGACATACATCATGCAAAACGAAGGAGCACTCGAACAAGACGTATCTGTCGTTCTGACTTCAGAAGCATTGGACATCCGCGAACAACCAATTCGAGTTCGAGCTTGGGTAGCAGAAGTTGATTTGATCTTCCCGGCAAAAGCAAAAGTAATCGAATACTCACTTTAATGCTTAAATTGTTAAAAAACTGTTATTATCTCATTAACAGGTATTTGCCGAGGTTAAAAAAGGATATAATGCTATCTTGGATGCATCTGTTGTTGCATCAATCGACGGGCCAAGTGGTGAACCTCACATAATGCTTCTTTACGATAACGGAATCGGAGCCGACACTGTAGCTGAGGATGGTATTTACTCCGGGTATTTTACCAACTTCAACGGGAGTGGACGATACTCTGTAGAAGCAGTTGTCGCTAACAACGGTAGAGCTCGAATGAAATTAGGAAGCCGTTCTTCGTCCGCTCCACCACCGTTTCCAATTATGCTAGCGGATAAAGGTAATTCCAAATCATTGCTAATAATAATTATTATAATATTTTAATTTGTTTTTTAGTAAATGATGAGAAGTCCGGTAGCGTCTTTGATGCCGATAATCTCCTTCCACCGCAAAAAGAACAATATCAACGTCTAGTGTATTCGGCTGTTGATGAATTCGAGAGATCTGTTACTGTTGGTTCCTTCAGATTAAATGTAATTATTTTAATTATTGGGAAAATTCACAAATTCTCAAAATTGTTTTTTTTTGTGCAGAATTGGGAACCAGGTGATCTGCTGCCTCCTGGTCGAATTACTGACTTACAGTTAGTTTCAACCAAAGACCTCCAAGTTGAACTGGAATTTACATTACCAGGAGATGACATGGAGACAGGAACTGGTAAATCATTCATATCTACAGTTAGATAATGGTGGATTGAGAATGTATCAGATCCGTCATAATTTGCATTATTTTAAAACCTTAAAGTATTCTGGATCTGTACCCATTTGCCAATGTCTTGGCCAATATCTGCCATACAGGAAGGAGTATCCTGTAGGAGCTTTCTAGAGTAAACTTTGCTACTGTTTGCCCTTTATTTGCCCAATCAGTAAAGGGGCAATTCCCAACTTTTTAACTTCTTGTGGTTCTCCCCTGGGTACTTCACTTTGTGTGATGCTAAAGAGAGCTCTGGTGCCTTCGATTGAGTTGGGGTCACGGTTTTTCTTTTCATTTTTTGGTTTTTATTCCATTGGTTGTCCCCGACTTCATTCGGAGGTATTAACGTGTTAGACTAGTTATATCTGTGTTAAAATTTACTATTGTGTAAATATTTTGAATTGTGTAAAGTTCTTGAATTCCGTAAATTTATTCTTATTGTGTTGGTTGCATATGGCCTTTGTAGCCGCTTGTGACCTTAAGCAGTATTTCTTCCTTCCTTCCTCTTGTGGTTCTCCCTGATTACTTCAATTTTGGTAATGTTAAGAGTGAGATCAGATGTATCTGATGGAGTTAGGATCCTGGGCTGGAATTCACAAAACTGACTTACAGCAAATTTTAAGCTTAGATAAAAATTTAGGCAAAAACATCCACAGACATTTTTACTTGCCCTAAAAAATTTGCAACCCCAATTGGTAAACATCAATTCCCTTCTTCTCTTCCGCCGTCTGATTTTCTTCGTGCTCAGACTTCATTAATTTATCCAATCTTATTCAGAATGTTTGCCTTAAAACTATTCAAATATTTAAAGTAAATATTTAGATTTGAATATTTTAGATTCTATCTATTTTGGTACAGTGACAGACCACATACGACTGACTATACAGTAGCCAGTGGCAACCTAAAGCATTTCAAACAGAAATTCTTTATCTTTACTTTTATTTTACTTCCAGCCGCTTTAATCCAAATTGGTTACCACATCGACATGGAAACAGTCCTCTCATCATTCAACACAACGTGGCTCGTCAAGGAGGAAGACGTTATCAAAGGACAACTCACAGAACTCTCCCCTGCAGGGCAAACCCACCGCATTCTTTTAAAATTGAAAATTCCTGATTCAAGCACCGTAACCCACGTTTTTCTCGCCGTCCGCGCAGTCGATAGCGCGGGCAATGTGGCAGACGTATCTAACATCATTCAAGTGCCCTTAGTTACGTCAGATAAAAAGGAATCTGATCCATTATTATATGTGATACTGGCAGTTTCAGCTGCAGCTTTGTTTCTTTTAGTCTTAGTTGCAATTGCAATTTGCATTCGAACGAGAAAACGAAAGCGAAAGTATAAATGCAAACACCAGCATAAATTATTATCACCCAATGCTTGAAGCTGATCCAAATGAAGTATATTAAACTGCCATCATTTTAATTAGAATTACCGTTTTTACTGAATTGGTCAATGATTTTTAAGTCAATGGTCATGAATATGGTGCTTCTAGGATTTATAAAATTCATAATCAAGCTGTATTTATATGAATTTGGATTTTTTTTAAACAAAAAATATTTTTAAAATTATTTTTCACTGCCTGTAGAATGTTGTTGGATGTTGTTGTAGATGGAAATTGTCATTGTGTCAAAAGTATTCACTGTTTTTGTCTATTATTGAAAATAAAATTTTTGAACGATTTGAAAGTCGGTACGATATCGAACGGGTTTTGTTTTTATTTAATATACTTGTAATTAGTAAATAGTTATTGACAGGTTGGAATTAGTGATGTGGTGGTGTAGGAAGTTGGGTGTGAGTAACAGAATGGTGATAAATTTGACCTTTGGCCTTGGGTTCAAGGTCATTTATTTGCTATCATCTAAACTAAGAGAGATAGAGAAAAATTTTCAATCAGAAAGTTGTAGAGCACATCTTATTTAGTCTAAAGATGATTTTACTTCAGTATGTTAGAGAAGAAAAGTTTGAGAAAAAAATTGAATCAGAAGTTTTGTTACGTGTCGTTATCGATTACAACATTTATTGCAACAAGTAGGAAATTTTCCACTACAAGTAACTTCAATTAACATTTCTATAGAAATTAACACATGCTCTACAACTTTCTAATTGATAATTTGGCTCGATCTTAATCAGCTTAGAAGGTAGACAATGAGGAATATTGAGCCAAAGGTCAAAAATAAAATTTAAATTTGCCAAATTTTCTTCTTAAAAATTCTCTATTCTCCTATAATACTAACCCAATAAATTTAAAACAATTTATTGCCCTCTCAGCACTATAATAAGCTCAAACTCAAATTTTAATCTTCGATCTCGGCTTGAAAGTTATTCATTTTGTGTCTTCAAACCTAATAAAGGTAGACAAAAATTTTCTATCATAAAGTTGTAGATCATATCTTATTTAGTCTGAAAATAAATTAATGTCAATATGTTAGAAAAGAAAAAGTTAGCCAAAAAGTGAATTAAAGTTCTCAGTGATCTTTATCGATTTACTGTTTATTGCAACAAGTTGGAAATTTCCACTACAAGTGACTTTCATTAACATTTCTATACTAATTAGACCACGCTCTACAACTTTTTAATTGACAACTTTACTCCGTCTTTATTAGTTAACAAGATAGAAAATGATGGACACTGAATCAAAGGTCAAAGTTCAAATTTGACATCACCACAAGTCAATCCAATTCCCATCCAATCCTCATCCAATACATCACAAATCCAAACCTATTTACAACTTCTACACCTATTTACTAATTATTTTCAAATTTAAATACCATGTCAAACCAGCGTTCATCACAACATCTCTTAATCGATTCAAATGCGTTCATCATTAAAGCAAATTACTTTCCACATTCCATATTTAAAAATCAATAAGACTCAGCTCTGCCGCTATCATCACCTTCAATCTCCTCCAGCTGTGGTTTAATGCCAAATTCGAACTTCTATTTACAGCAAACGGAAATTTCAATTTGTCCGCTAACAAAATCCGACTGGCAACTTTCCACTCAACAATTCACACATCATTTACAGTAATTTATACATTGTACATTTCGAATCGAGAAGCCGACGTTCCTTGACACTCGTGCCATTAAATAAACTGAGAATGTCACATCGCTTAAGAGTCGATAAATATCTAAACAAAAAAACTCGTAAATATTCAAAGTTGCCCTGAATAAGTGAGCTATTAAGATAAAGTGTGACGGGCATTTTTGTTCAAGTGATGATACATTCCCTCTTGTTATCTGAGAATGTCAGTACCCTTGAGAGAACATCACTTCTGTTCTACATTTTTATGTAGGTTGCAGTTTTTAAAGTGTTTGAGTGAAAGTGATTTAATTCTTGTATAATTTTAGTATTGAATTTCGGATTTTGAAGGTTTAGTACTTTTATTGAATATTTTTAACTTCAGAAATTAATTTCTCAACAACATTTGCTGATTTTTTCACTTTAAATTTTTGAATGAAAGTAGAGAGTAGGCCTATGCACTGGTGTTAATTTAACATTAAATGTCGAAATAATGTTTTTAAAAGTGACATTTTACTGATGTTTCAACATTTTTTTTTTGCATTGTGTAAATAATGTTGAATCAACTTTCGCAGTTTACTAAATACCAGTTTATTTATAAATAAAAAAGAGAGAGATAAAATAACCTAAATAAAATAAATCTAAGAATTTTCAGCCTCATCTTTAAATAAAATTGCATTTAGTTTAGGAACTTCTTTAATTATTTGAAAATGTTAATTTCAGACATTATTTATTTAGGTTATGATCACCATCTTTAATAGACTCCACAAACATCAGGCTTTAATAATGCTTAATAAAGCCTTTATAGGATTATTTAATGACAATTAATTAAGGTTTTCTCGTTTAATAATTTTTTGCGTAATCCCATTATATATACGGTTTTTACTGTATATTAAGCCGAGTAACAATTATAGTTGTAAAAAGACCATTAATTTCTTTCTCAGAAGGATTACCAAAGCCTATACTGGGAGAGTAAGCAGCATTAAAGAACAGCTGATATAAAGCTTACCGCTGCAAACTAATTCAATAAGGTCTATAGATTATCGGCACAAAAGACCTAACACCTCACGAGACTAACTCTTTCCACTTGTTATTGGTTTTTCATTATACACTTTGTTGCACTTAAGACCCACACTCTCAGTGAAAAAGGTTTAAATCTTGACCTTTTAAGGTATACCTGAAATGTCTCCATATTACTACCTAGAATGGTTGAATAATATACCTCTGTGAA
>JAQIXT010001749.1:0-13814 GCA_034700445.1 Stenotaenia linearis
AAAATGAGTTATTTTAATTATATTTACAATGGCATAGCAATATGGCAAATCTGCAGAATTTTTGAACTAAAACAGCAGTTTTCTGGTACAAAACTGCAACTTTCTGCAACAAAACTGCAATTTTGTGCTACAAAAGTGTTAGAAATCATCAATAATATGCATTTTTTTGCAATACATAATATAAAATTCCAAAAATATGCAGATTTTTAATAAATTTATTGTATTGTTGACAAGTGTTGTTCTAAGAATTTCATAGAAATCCCCATATACTACTCACTGGTTTACTATCATCACAAACTAAAACAAAATACTTTGTAACATCTGATCTCCATGTAGCAAAAAGAATACTGTTTTGTTTTTTGTTGTCATTAAAGCCCTGCAAGATTAGTAATGCTTGATACCACCAAGGACTTGGATTAGCAGTCCTTGATACTATTATTGGACAAGAATCTCGCTTTTGTAATGAAACTTTGTCAAAATTAAAGAAATTCAAAAATTAAAGAAAAATACAAAGAAAAATTTTACTCACCAGATCTTTCTTTGTCAAACTTCCAGGATGAACTAAGTGGTGAAACACATCCTGCAGTTGTTGACTATGTTTCTATTGGTGATTTCAGTTATATCTAAATGTTTATTAATGAGGATCATATAGCTAGAGGAAAAGTCAGTTTCGATTGGGGCTACTCAAAATGAGTCATACAAGCCAATGATAAAGAAAATGAATAAAAATCATTTTTTTCTCCCGAATTAATGAATACTTAAATTGTTTTAACAAAAAATTCACTTTTATCTTTTTACTCGGTTATAAGTTTCTGGTTAATCATTAAACCAAAGAGGGGAAAATTTGTGACAGTTAGGGATGGTTCTGGTTTTTTAAATTATAGATTAATATAATTCATTAATTCCAGTCACAGGCTATTCAAGTTTACGTCTTAACCAACTAAATGCTCTTATCTACACACACCAACCCTAATTTGTGGTCACAACCCCATTAAAGAGGGAATATAATTGGAAGAAATTTCTGGGAATAGAAAAAAAAATTTAAAAAAATTATTTCGCGATTTTTTGTTTTTTTTTTACAAAATTTTTTGTGGTTTTAAATTTCAAAATACTAAACATTCTTTTCATTTTTGGAAGTTAAATGCAAATTTTGAAATCAATTTCATTATTTAAAAAAAAAGTAAATTGAATAAATTATGAAAATCGGTTTAAAAAGTGGATTTTTACACTTACCATATTTCGCACATTCTTTGTTCGCATTGTGGCCACTTTTTCTCGATACTGTCCCCTTGAATCTCGAGCTGGAACTGCTATAGCAATTTGCAAATGCAGTGCAAGACCTGAACTGGTTTCTCCTTCTCTATGATTGGCTTCTTGCCATTCTGACGAATCAGATCAAAGCAACTTTGTTTGAAAAACCAATTCCACTGATCCCGTAGCTGAGATTAACATTTAATATAACAAAACGCATTCATTTCACTTAAAGCAAGTTTAAAATTGAAATTAGATTGGATGTGATTTCATTTTACAATTTGTAGCTCGCATTTGAACAAACGAAAAGTGCAATGTAAACGAGTAATACTTTCACGTCTTTAGATTGCATTAACATTCGTTTCACGTTTTTTACTAATTTTAGCATACCCTTCAGTGAATTTTAATATTTTCACACCTTTGTCAACATTCTTTTACTTTTTTTTCTTTTTTAAAACAATTTTTACACATTTTAATTATTTTATTTCAATTTTTTTTTTTTTAGTGTTCAGTTACGTGCGGCGTTGGGATCCAAGAACGCTATGTAGTCTGCATTGAAAGTGATGGAAAGGTTGTGCCATCGACCTACTGCGAATCAGATCCTATCGAGACTGAGCAGAATTGCAGCATGAGTCACTGTCCTGCGTGGAAATTGGAGAGCGAGTGGTCCACGTGCACCAAATCTTGCGGAGTCGGCGTGCAGACGAGACGTCCGTTCTGTAGCTATGACAACCAGACAGTTGAGGATTCATTCTGTTCGGGCATTCCTCCGGCGACGGAGACGAGGAGTTGTAATACGAACCCGTGTCCAATGAGCTGGATGACGACTGGTTGGACGCAGGTGTGTAGGCGAATAAATTTGTTTGGACTGATTTATTAGGTTTGATTTTTTTGTTTAATATAGTGTACGAGTAGTTGTGGTAAGGGACGGCAAACGAGGTCGGTGTACTGTGTTAATGATGATGGAGTTAAAGTGGATGATGAATTATGCGCTTCTTATAAACGCCCACGATTACGCCGAGCATGTAATAAGCAGCCTTGTCCGTACACGTGGAAAACTGGATATTGGAGCGATGTAAGATATTTTGCATTTTTGAGTAGTCTAGGTTTTGAAATTTGAATTTTTTTTTTAAGTTGTTGTTCTGTTAGAGTTTGGATTTTTTTTTTTTTTTTTTTTTGCTGTGTGAATCACTAAGTTTTGATTTATTGAATTGTTTAGTTCTTGGAAAGGTTGAGTTCATGGAGTTGATTTATTCATAGAAGTATTGAATTCATAAAAGATTGAATTCGTAGAAATAAGAAATTTAAGGAATTATTGAATTGTGAAATGAATTGTATTTGATTATTTGAATCGTTGGATTTGGTTTCATTGAATTCTAAGTAATTGGTGAATTTATTGTAGTTTTGGATTTTTTTGTGAATCACGGTTTGTTTTGGGTTTTTGAATTGATGAATCATAAATTTTTTGAATTGTTTAATCAATTGTAGTTTTGGATTTTTACATTATTGAATCATTTCGTTTTGAATTGTTGAATCAATTGCATTTTTGTATTATTAACTGTACATTCTTTTTTTTATAAAAAAAAATTCTATTTAGTGTTCGGTCACATGTGGTTCAGGTGTTCAAACCCGTACTGCATTTTGCCACGAAGTAAACGCTTACGGCTGGATGAACCCAGATCCAGTTTTGGCAGGATGCAAAGAAAACGAGAGACCTGCTATCATTCAAGGATGCAATCATGGCAACTGTAACCAATTTAACCACTGGAAAACAAGCGCATGGGGAAGGGTAAACAAAAACAAACAATTTAACCTACTTTTACAAATTTCTACTTCAATTTTCATTCTAAATTCTAGTGTTCGGCCTCCTGCGGCGTAGGAAACCAGAGACGCCGTGTTTTCTGCAAACAAATGAACGGCCGCATAGTTTCTCGTCACAATTGTCCGAAACACATGAGACCACAAAGAAGACGCAAATGCAGGATGCCAACATGTGAGTTTCAGATTCAAAATTTATTGCATAATTATAATTAATTAAAATTTAATTTATTTTAGGTGGGGCCGAGAGTTGTTCGGACGTCCAACGCAAGCTGGACATACGCTCAGACGGAGAACAAGAAATCGTAGTTCGTGGGAAGAAACTTGGCGTTTATTGTACGAAAATGAACACGTCGTACCCGCACGAATACGTTACGCTGTACAGTGGGGAAGAGGAGAATTATTCCGAAATGTACGAACGTCGTCTCATAAGGCCAGACACGTGTCCGTACAACGGCGAAAGGAGAGAGTCCTGCGAGTGTGTGGTCGATGCACAAAATCGCGCGGGGTTTACGGCTTTCTCAAAAATTCGCTTGAATATTACAAATCTGCGTGTTATTGGTTGGTTTGTTTTTTGTTTGATTTCTGGCGGGAAATTTGAATTTTGAATTTTTTTTTTAGCTCACGATTATACTTTTGCTCGTGCCATTCACGGCCAACTCATTCCCTATGCAGAGGCTGCTGATTGTTATAGTAGTGCTAGCTGTCCACAGGTGAAGGAATTGTATTGTTGTTTATTCGATTCGGTGATTTGAATTTGAATTTTTCTTTCAGGGTCGATTTTCAATTAATTTGGTTGATACCGGATTCATTGTGTCCGAGTTTACAGAATGGGTTGGCCATGGTAATAAACCGTCAATTAAAATACTTCATCACCAGGTAAACTTGTTGATTGAATAGTCGTACAGATATTTACACAACTGTTGCAATACCAATATGAATAGAATCCAAAATAAACAAGTTAAAATTTGTTTGTATAGTTTTAAAACGGTTTTTATAGTTAAATGTGCTTTTTTATTGCGATTTCGGATGCTAGAATGTGTCACTTCCGGTTGTGATAGGGTTTTAAAATTTTAAGGAAACCTACTTCGATAACTCTAGTTTAAGCTCTTAAAATTTCAAAGCCCAAACCAAACCGGAAGTGCCTTTTCTGAGCGCTCCAAATTGCGCGACAGCTCAAAAAATTAAGTTAGAAAAATTAAATCGCTGCAGGGGTTTTGAGGTCAAAGGTTCCTTTTGTGAATTGTTTTCACGGGTCTACAGATTTGTGTACTTCACTACACTTTATGGCAGAGGTTTTATATAATATTTTAATTTTTTTTTTTTTACTAGGACGGACTTCGGGTCCAAGGACGATGCGGGGGCTACTGTGGAAAATGTACTGTGGATCCATTAGTTGGACTTCTCCTTGATGTCGCTCCGCCTTGAATTTTATTTTTTATTATCTTAGTTTTGTAAATTATACTCTACATGTTGGACACGAATTTCATTATTTTTTTTTGACTCTCAAAAAAAAAAGTTGAAGTCACCATTTTGTTTAATGGTGTTTTTTTCCTTTAAAACAAAAACAAAACAAGAGACCATTAACTTAAAAATAAAGAAAACAAAAAAAAAATCTAAAAAAGCAACAAAAAAAACTGTTTTACACAGATCATCAACTTTTTTGATTTTAGCTTGAATTTTTACAAAAAATATCATTTCCAGTTGTAAATATTTTTCAATTGACATTTTAAATTGTCATTGTGTGAGATGATCATTAAGTTTCGATTTTTTCTTTTTCCTTATCATTTCTCATGTCCACTTGTTTTATTTATATTTTATAAACTGAAAAAAAAACCATTCTGACCAATTTATTTTATAAACTAGATATTAATAGATATTTTAAAATTGCTTTTTATTTGTCATAATTTATTAAGTTTGAGCACCACTGCCAATTTTTCACTGCCTTGAGTGTTCATTTCCATTTTATGCTTAAAAACAAATATAAGACTGAAAAATAATGTTTTAGACTTGACAATACTCATTTATACAATATTGTTAGCTTTTATGATCCTGTATATTATATTAATATCAATTTAGAATGGTTATTACTTAATGTTTTATTTTAATTTCCTTTTTATTACTGGCAATACTTGGATTAATCCGTAGATTATGTTTCCGCATAATTTGGATGAAATGAATGAAAAGCACCTTTTGTTTATAATCGATCAAGATCGGACTTATCTAAAAATCTGTGTGTGTGTAATGTATTTAAATGTCTTCTATTTTTATTTTATGTAATAGAAAAATATGTTTTGGAATGATTGTGAGTAGACATTTGTAAGTATTTAGGTTTAATGTTAATTTAAGAATAGATTTGTCTATCTATCTCTCCCTTTGATTCTTTATATGTATATTGTATACATTGTTATATACAATATATGTATAGCTATTGTATATAATTATTAATAGTATTATGTATTATTAAAAATTATAATATGATAATACTTAAATTTTTATTTTAGTATACAGATTCCATAATTTTTTTTTAGTTATTGTATATAATCAATATATATGTAAGTATGTAATTATATTATTAATTGTTTCATTTGTAGTAGTTTTATTGTTTTAAGAGTTGAGACAAGTGAGGTTCTGCTATGTTGAACGTTGGAGTGAGTAAAGGGTTTGAGCAGCTAGAAATAAGGTAAGTAAATAACGTTAATCTAGGAATATCTTCAGTAATTTCTTGGCACGAAGAGTCTAATATTAAATTTAACATTTGTTGATTGAAGAATTTCAATTATTGAAGCCGTAGGAGAGCGAATTAGTGAGTTTTTTAATTATAGAAATCTTTAGAATATTGATTTTTTGAATTTTTCTATTAAAGTTGACTTCCGATTAATCGAAAAGGTTAATAATTAATTTCCTGGAAAATCGATTTCCCGATTATCTGCAAACTCGGAATTATGCACAATAGTTTGTATAAACAAAGATGGATTTAATATGCAGAATGTCTCAAAATTCAGTTTATTGCACAGTGAGGGGGACTAAACTTCTTGGACGCCCTTTATCATGCAAATGCAATAAAATAAAATAAAGATGTTTATTTATTTTCATTATTGCTCTTATACAGCTCATTCAATTCTCACGAGTATTATTACCTGAGATGACGTTTAAGCTTATACTAAACTCGATCAGCGACATATTAGGCGCGGTATGTGTTAGTGACCTTCCTTACCATAACGTAAATTATGTAACATCGTAAATTTACGTATTCTAACTTATAGGGATGAGATTAACTGTTCCGGTTAATCTGCATATATATTGACCTTAAATTTTTCAACTGTTGAATCTATAAGACATTTAATATTTTCTATAATTAAATCATAACACAAGTCACAAATATGAAGCAAATTTTGCAATGTAGATGAAGTATGTTTGTTCAATATTAATAAACGAAATTGCAACATTTTATTCCATAATATCTAAAAGATAAAAATAATTAGAAGCAGCAGTTTGATATCATATGGAAAAACTGCAAAAGGTTAAACTCTTCATACCATTTGAATCTCGAGTTACTTTTTACAACCACTCACGAACTAGTTTTTCCAATGACTGTCTAAAAACAAAGTGAACACAGAAACATGATCTTTATTGTTTCGAGTTCCGACTACTGCATTAACACCACAACAATTTCCCACTTATTGAACAAAACTCAAAAGTATTTTTATAAATTACTAATTAGTCCGCTAATACCGTAATATTACGTCATAAATAATGCAACAAACGATGTCCTATCTTAATTTACCCACAGGGACACAAAAGATTATTATACATTTACATGAAAGGTTAATTATCCTAATGCAAATCCCCATCAATTATTAACCCATTATCTTTTATATTAAAATGGAAATTTCTACAATCTCATTTTCCCAATCTCTTAATATTCACAACAAGATTAACCTAAAGGAAATAATTTTTTCTTTTGTCTGCTTCTCCTACTCCAATCCCTAAATAGGTGTTAGAAAAGGACAAAAATGTTGTCATTTCCTTGAGCTACATTTCTCACTTTGATTTTCGAATGCGAATAAATGCTAATTAGATTATTCAGATTTAGTTGTTTAAATTTGCTTTTATTGTATCATTTTATTTAATCAGTTTATGAGGACGAGTGTATTAACCCCTGTGAAATTACTTGTTAAATGAAAATTTAACTTTAAATTAGATATGATGTGCGCTATGTGGTCTACATGACTGTTGTGTCTGTACAGGGGGTCACGATCTAGAGTCTTTACCCCTCTTTTGCACCCCCACTGTCACTTCCCAGGGATTGATGAATGAGGCATACAACCATTTCCTCCATCACCCACTTATTGCACCCTTATTACAATTGTATTGATTGAACAACAGCAAAAGAGAAAAATATAACAAATTTTTTTTGTTACTTAAACGTAATGAAATAAATAATTAAAACCGTTTTGCCACTCGTGGTTTTATTATGAGAAATAATTTTTTTTTATTTGAAAAAAAAAAAATTAAAAATAAGTAATGGAAAAAGTTATATGCACATGGGGTTTTATTATAGTAATAATTTTTTTAATGTTTTTATATACATGTATTTGATTACATAGCAATTTCCCACAATTCCCAAGTGTGGATGGGAGCAGAGTTCAAGGAGCATGGGTTAGAATATTCATGGTTACACCTCAAACATGCCAATAGGTGAATGGGATGTTGAAGCTGAATACAATGAATGAGGCATTCAAAACCTGCAGACATAGCCCTTGGACAAAAAAGTCTTTGACATACTCCGACCTCACACTCTGGCACCACCCAGTTGAGTCCACTAAGTAAAAAAGGGAGCGGGATTTATCCTCTCTCTAGAAGAGAGCGAGAGAGCGCGCGAGTAAGCAAAAAAAGGAATCAACAAGCTGCATTCTTGCACATCCCGCTCATAATTTACTTTTTATCTCGCGGTGCATGTCGAAAAAATTGCTATGGGAGCCTCATGTTTACTATTAATGCAACTGAGTTATGACGTCATTTTCATTTAATTACTCGCACTTTTTTCAATATCGTTAAAACGGTAGGATTTCATGTTTCTCTCGTTTTTTGCGCGAAAAAAGTTTAATTGCGTGGATTTTTCTCGATTATTTATTAGGGTGGAGAAAGGCAGAGTGCACAGGGCTGTCGGAAGAAGAGCGTTGCGATGGTTGGCTGTGCGCATGAGCGCTGCGAATGCAGCAAGATTTGAGTGATGAGTAAAGTGGAGTAGAAGCAGTATCTCGATCCATCTTAAAACACGTTTCAAAACATTGAGTTGGGATGGCGAATAGACCTTTAACACCGACTATAAGTCAAGTTCAAGAAGAGTTGGCCAAGTTTTTGCAGGATTTTGATACTGTTAAGGTAATTATATCTAGAAATTTTTTTTTTTTAAATTGGAGAAATTTGTTTTTGATTGAAAAGTGATATTTCTTGGTCGTTTGTGTGATATTTGATACTTGCCATTAAGATTAATGGTAGTTTATGCCGTTTTACATTTGTTTTTAAAGCATGAGGAAATTTTCTTAGAATTATATTCAATGCTGTTATGAATTGAATCATGCATATATGATTGCACAAAGTTTATAAAAATAATTTTAAAGGGAAGAGAATACAGGTTCATTCCATTTGTTAAAGGGAAGTTGATTGAATTGCAAATTTTCTTATATAGGTAGACAAAATAAAAATCGATTTTGGAGAAAAATGTTTTTATTTTTTAAAATTTAACTTATAAATGTGATAAAAGTAATGATATTATCAATATTTAAATTTAAACATAATTAATGGAAATTTAACAAAATTTCAATAAACAATCAATTTTTACATAGAAAAATTAACAATTTTGATGTTTTTTGTTGATATTTTTATGAAAAAGCGTACAAAAGTGATATTTCCCATATAAGTTACTAAATTACCAGAAAATGAACTATTTATTTATACAAAACACGTGCAAATAATCGAGTAATAGTGTTAATCAGAAGAAATCCCCAATTACGTGACGCAATAATTAAAGTGGCAATCCGTAATAATAGGGTGTGAATCAGGGTTGGTTTTCCTGCCTTTTATTAGGGGTCGATGACGTCATTTTTCCCATATTTCACCCACACCCCCGAAATAGACCCTTCCTTTTGCTTTTACCCTCCGAAATATATTTATCCCCCTCCTTTCTATCTATTAAGAAAGCCTCCATTACAATTTGTTAAACACATGCTGTTCGAGTGATGAATTTTTTTTTTTTCAAACTTCAGTTTTTAAGTTCAAGGGCAGTCACTAAAAGGATCCAATGACAAAAGCTATATAACGCGAAGGTTGATAAATTTTGAGGATGAAAAATCGATTTTTAATACGATTTTACCCGGATTACGGCTCATTAATCAGGATGGAATTTTTTTTTGTTTTGGGTGTGGCCCAAATTAGGCTTAAGTTATTCGTTGACAGATGTTAATTTATAATTTTTTCTTTTCTAAAAATTAATAGATGCATATTTTTAACCATTGGTATGGGTTTAATCAACATATGGAAATTTGTAATTTTTTTTTTTTTTTTGTGTGATAAATTAATAGGGTGGATTTAGGCTTATTTTTTGTATTACTGTAATTGAGAGAGTTTGTTTTCTTCGCGTTATGGGTTGTTTTGTGAGAACAGTACCATAAATTGTTGTGTTTTTGTTAAGTTAAGACTAAATATAGGAGAAAAACCATCAACTCATCACTTTTAGTGGGAATTTTGTCTTCGTGGAAAATGTTTTCTGTCAAGGTTATTTTGTGGTTTATAAATTTCATTTCGAAAGGGTAACGAGAAAGAGTTTCACGCTATCAGTGTAAAAAAGTGGGAATTAAAATCTTGCGAGAAATTGCTCAAATGAAGGCGTAAAACGGTGAAAATGGCGTTAAAATGGAAGAAAATTGCAGAAAGTGTAGAAAATAATGCGTGAAAAATAGAAAAATTGTATAAATGAACAAAATAATAACAAAAATTCAAAAAAATTCAAAAAATAATTGGGAGGGCCAAGAAAAAATGTGAAAAAATGCAGAAAAAAATATGTAAAAATGTGTGTAAATTTGGAGAAACATTTTTTCTTACAGTAAATTCAGTAAGGACTATTTCGGAATTCGGAAAATCTATCGCTTTCTTTGAAAAAAAAAGCAAAAACGTTTTTTTTTAAATTTTATTTCTTGTTTTTTTAAAAACTGATGTTGGATAAAATGGTGCAGTAAATAGTAGACACGGTGCTAAATGATAGATGGGGCTGTTTGTTTATTCAGTAAACGATACTTTCCCCAATACATTTTTAAAAAATTTTTATTCGGTTTTGTTACATTGCTGTATATCTATTACGGAAGTATCGTTTTCCCGCCACTGGGTCTAGGTGCGCCTGAAGTTGAAGGGCAGCACATCTGGCACATTGTTTACCTTTGGTATTATCTCATAAGCTTTGTGTATAGTTTCTAAGAAGTTGATTGATGAAGGTGAGCTGTTTTTCACTGAAAGGGGGATAGCAATGCAAATAGAAGATGGAGGAAATAAGCACTTGATGTTTCATCATGAATTCAGTTAACGAGTTATAAGGACCGTTGGAATTTATTTTGAAACCGGTGACTCATTTGGTAATTAACATAGTGAAGGGGGTAAAAAGTTCTAGGCAAGCGAGTGAAGTTTAAAGTTGCGATGAGATTCCAGTGAGGGCCTTTGACCCGGAGAGAAATTTTTGGGAAATTGTGGAAATACATCAGATGCATTAAAGATAAGCATAAATTCTTTAATGTGATGTAGACAGATATGCAAATTTTACAGAAAAAGTGCAAAAATGTATAGAAAGTACGCAAATTACTGAGGAATATAATGAAATTTACAGAAAATATGCAAAATTTGTAGGAAATATACAACTTATTGAGGAAATTCTACAATAAAATCCATTTAAAAATGTCTAAAAATTTAGAGTAAATATTTTCTTGTATTGGATTGTGCTTTTCTTAGTTGGGGAGGGAGTCTTGTGAGTTTCTGGGCCCAAACTCAAAATGCCTCATGATATATAGGGAAAACTGAAGTGGAGATTAGACACTGTCCAAACACAGCAGGCCCTTTTCTGTTTGAAAAAACATGAAAGGACAGGTCCTGTAGAACCAAATACCAATGCCATGCTTGCTAAATATAAAAACCAATTTTTCAACTTTCTAGTTTTTAATTAACGACAGTGACGAACAGCCAACAACCACAACTTCCGACAGTCGCAGGAGTTTATACGACAACATACCATCAACTCAGGAATCCGCCGCCTCGTCCGACACGAACCCTTCAATGCCGCGCGTACAAGTGACAAAAGCGACGCCCGAAAAAGACAAACCAAACAAACCACTGGAACCAACAACACTTATCCACACATTTCCCAGGGTGCAAAAAGACGTGCACGAAAATCCGACACATTTCCACGACGACACAGACGAGCTTTTCCCGAGCAGGGGACACTTTGGGCAGTCGTCTAGACCGACCATTCGGTGCAGCACGTGCAAAGAAGTGTTACAGTCCAAAAATAACATTGTATATTATCCCACACATTGTACGCTGGGACGAAACCACAAACACAGGAGTTCGGAAACGAGCTCTGAGTTTCCATCCATAGACGACGGAACGTGGAAAAACAATCATCCGACTCACGTTAGGTTTAAGTTGAACGAGTCGTTGGATAAAATACCATTAAGGTAAAGAAAAATCAGAAATTATGCAAATAAATCGATTTTTGATTTTACTTTCTTTAAAAGGTGGGGTGGAAATAGAGTAACGCCAGTAAGAGAAAACGAAAAAAAGCGTAAAAAGTCTTGTTGTCCGCCATCGCTGGTCGTAGCCGTCGTGTTCGCAGCCATTGGAGTGTGCCTTCTGGGAATTGGAGTTGCCGTGACATGCGCAACTTTGTTATCAGGTAAAATAAATTTTTCAGATCGCAGTTGGGAGATTAATTTAGAGTTTTGTTAATTTATAGTATTGCAGGACGACGTGAAAGAAGCAACGACTGGTAAAAGTTGATAAAGCTGCAATTAGTTAATGCACATTTTCAATTCTATTAATGGAGCAACAGTGTTGATTGCAGGGTGCCAAATTCAGGCTCATCACGCGCATATGGTGATATCGTGGCTGTACAATAACTCTTGTAATACTCAATTCAATAACACACTGGCAGATGTGAGTGGAAATAATTTCGTGAAAGCAGCTAAAGTTTATGAAGCTTTCGTAAGTAAGGTTTTCTTTATGGGCTTTTACTAAAATAGTTTGATTATTTTTGTCTTAAATGCAGTTGGATCCCGTGTTTAGAAGAGGAAAAAATAAAAAATATTTCGATTTTACCAAAGTTGAGAAAGTGTGGTGAGTACAAAAAAAAACTTTAAAAGTTTCGATAGCATTTTCGGTTTGTAATATAACCGGAAGTACCATTTAAGACCTCACAAAGTTGCGTTGCCCCGTGAAATTTAAACGTCAAATAAGATTATAACGTAAAATGAAGGCTAAGAACAAGTTGGGCCTGTATCTTGTCACCACAAATCCCTTTTTAATCTGACCTGTCATTATTAATTATTCTTAAGTGGGTTCATGGATTAATCCATGGGTTGTATCATGTGTCATGGTTCAAGGTCTTTTTTAGGTGTTTATCTGACAGTGATAGGGATGTATTTATATCATTTAAAATATATTGGAAGGACAATGAGCAAGTACCTGAACCAAGACAAGTACTTCAGGATTTTTTGATGACAATTGCAGAAAAAGAACAGGAGAAATATAATATTTCAACTTATTCAGTCACTGTTGAAGGTATGCAATTGAAGTTAAGCAAATTTCTAAGATTGAGACAATGCTGTCATTTCAGGTTACCAGTTGGAAAAACCATAAATTTGTAGATTTATATTTTTATGCACTTTATCTCAGGCAATTTTTTAAAGTACAAACTTTATTTTTTACATGATTTTTTATTTATTATTTATTGTCAACTACCAGAATGTAATGTTAGTTCAATTTGAGTACAATATTTAAAAGTACAATGCACAAAACTGCAGAAGACAGTAGATCATGGTACAATAGATTATTCTTGTATGTATATAGAATTAAATTTGACAAAAGTCATTAGTTAAAGACTTTAAATAAACAACAACTTGTTAATTTTCTTGTATAGATGTCATTGTACTTGGAATAAACAAAACTGCACGTGAAATTTGTTATTTTCTTTGGTTAATGCAAATACAAAATAAACATAAACAAGAAAGAAATACAGAAAATTGCAAATGATATTCTATCTATGACTGCAACTAATATTAGCCATCCCTTTTCAGTAGTTTCATCTTCACCCTAAATTTAATAAAAGATTTTTAAAACTTATATTTAAACTCTTACACATTTTCTTACTGTATCTATAAACAAATATTTTATCAGCCAACCATTAGCCAAAGATTGGGTGCAAGCAGGTGAAGGAACCGAAGGATGTTTAGCACTTAAGTTGATGGCTACCATCGATAATATGAGCGAAAGTGTTGTGAAACATAATGTGTGTACGCAGAAAATAACTATAAAATATAGATATAAATTAGTTTTAATGACGTTTCCCCGAATTAAAAGATGAAATTACTGATCGACGGTGTCGAGCTGGACGAAATGGGCAGTGTGAGACCTAAATTAATTAGCAAAAGTAGGTTTGCTAAAAGTAAAATTAATCCCATTTTAAGTCGATTTCCAGTCAA
>JAQIXT010001750.1:0-13811 GCA_034700445.1 Stenotaenia linearis
TTCATTGAAAAGTGAAATTAATGAAAATTTTTCATTGAAAAGTGAAATTAATGAAAATTTTTCATTGAAAAGTGAAATTAATGAAAATTTTTCATTGAAAAGTGAAAATTTTCACACTAAAAATGAAATTTATGGAAATTTTTCATTGAAAACTAAAAATTTCAAACCAAAAGCAAAATCACTGAAAACTTCAAAAAACAAAATTTTCAACACAAAAAAACAAACTTTTCAATAAAAAAAAAAAAAAAAAAAACAATTCCAGGCGCCGACAGCTTATGCAGCCGCCTCACGGAAAAAATCAACTCCTCACACGGCCAAAAACTAGTCCTCGCTCACATGCCTCTCCTCCTCGTCTGTCTGGAAGTAAAAAAAAAAAAATTCAAAAAAATTCAAATTCAAAAAAAAAAAAAAAAATTTTAAAATTTTTTCCAGGGTCTCGGAAAACTCGCCGCGGAATTCCCGAACATCTCCCACCTGAGCATCACACCCCTCCGCGACTTCCTCGTCGCCCCCTCGCCCATCCTCCTCCGTCTCCACAGCAAACAAAAGGGCGACGGCGCCTCACAGCTCAAAATAACCGTCACGGACGAAAACATGTCTTCCTGCAGCGCGACCACGTCGCTCACGTGCAACAGCACGACGACGGCGTTCGAGAAACTTCGCGACACGGCCATCCAGAACCTGTGCCGGGCCCTGAAGGCGGGGTTGACGGTCGACCCGAACTGCGTGCGAGCTTTTCTGGCATCTGTTTCGAACCGCTTGTTTATGGCTGAGAAGAGCGACACGGAATCGACGTTGATTTCGACGAACACCGTGGTGATGCTGGGGCACGTGGCGGTGGCGTTGAAGGATACGCCAAAGACGATGGAGTCGATTTTGCAGTTTTTTCAGCAGAGGTTTTCCCGGCCGCCGAGCCCGTTGGATGTTCTCATTATAGATCAGTTGGGGTGCATGATTATAGCTGCGAAAGGAGATGTGCGTGTTTTTTTTTTGTTTTTTTTTTTGAGCGGTTTTAGTCTGTTAGAAGCTATTTTAGACTATTTTAGGTCGATTTTAGACTATTAAAGGGAATTTTAGACCATTTTAGACTGATTTTAGACTATTAAAGGCTGTTTTAGGTTGATTTTAGACTATTAAAGGTTGTTTTAGACTGATTTTAGACTATTAAAGACTATTTTAGACTGTTTAAAGTGATTTTTGATTGATAATTAGTCATTTTTGATTGATATTTAGTCATTTTAGACTAATTAAAGATAATTTTGATTATTGTTGAGTGTTGAAGACCATTTTAGACTGTTGTTGACTAATTTCTAAGGAAATTTTAGATAAATTTAGACTTGATTAAGAAAATCAACCTAAAATTGTATAACTTTATAGTAAAAGGCTATTTTACATGATTTTAGACTCATTTTAGCCTAATTGAGGGTAATTTTGATTATTGCTGAACATTAAAGACTATTTTAGACTGTTTTTTAACAGTTTTTTGAGTAGAACAGATTTTTATAGGCTATTTTAGACTAATTTAGACAAAAATTTTGTCATTGCAGTCCCTGATTTATGAAGAGGGCATGAAAATGTTCACTATGATCACGGTCGAAGCCAGCTCCGCTTATGTTCTCGGCACAGATGATAGGAAACAGCAATACAGACATGTTTCCCTCGCCGTTATCAACGCTCTCGCCAATATCGCTGCAAATCTTCAAGGAGAGACGGAAATGAAAGAACTCCTCGTTCGTCTCTTGGAACTCTTCATACAATTGGGCCTAGAGGGCAAGCGAGCCAGCGAAAAGGCTCCGCTCAAAGCCTCTAGTAGTGCCGGCAATTTGGGCATTCTCATTCCCGTCATTGCAACAGTATGTTGAGTCAAATTTTATGGAAATTAAAGGAAACTGACAAAATTCAATGAAAATTCAAAAGAATTTGTTGAAATTTGTTGAAAATTCTCTCAAATTCAATGAAAATTCTCAAATTTCATTGAAAATTCTCAAATTTCATTGAAAATTCTCAAATTTCATCAAAATTCATTGAAAATTCATTAAATTTCATCAAATTTCATTGAAAATTCATTAAATTTCATCAAACTTTAGAAAAAGTTCATCAAATTTACACAGAAGTTTAATTAAACTTCTCAAAATTCAATGGCAATTCTCTAAATTCAGTAAACATCAAATTTTATCAAAAATCAAATAAAATGTGTCATATTTCATCGGCAAAATGTAATAAAAATTCATCATATTCATCAAAATTACCCGAAATTTGATGAAACTTCTCAAAATTCAAAGAAAACTCTTTCAATTCAATGAAATTTCACAAAATTCAGAGAATTTTCATAAAATTTTATCAAAATTCAAAGAAATTTTATCAAATTTCATCGTAATTCAAAGAAAATTCATCAAATTCAATCAAAATTCAAAGAAATTTCATCAAATTCAATCAAAATTCAAAGAAAATCCATCAAATTAAATCAAAATTCAAAGAAATTTCATCAAATTCAATCAAAATTCAAAGAAAATCCATCAAATTTCATCAAAATTCATCAAACATAATTACTCTTTCCAGCTGCTTCGCCGTCTTCCGCCTATCGTAAATCCCAAACCCCGCTTGTTCAAATTATTTCGCGATTTCTGGTTCTATTGCGTCATCATGGGATTCACCTCTGAGGAAACGGGTCTCTGGCCGCGAGAGTGGTACGATGGAGTGCGTGAGATTGCGACTAAATCACCGCTTTTGATTTCGATAAGTTCGTTGAGATCCGAATTGCTGCACAACTCTGCGTTGAGAAACGACAGCGTGTCAGTCGTAAGTCCTGAAATTTTTAATAATTTTAAATAAAATTTTGAAAAATTTCATTTTTTAGGCCGAACTTCAAGAACTGCGATCGCAGATTCTCAATTTGCTGGAACATCCTCCAGAAGCGTCGCCAGTTGTTAATAAATTGGGGTTTGCCCAATGTACATATCTGCTTTCTATTTATCGATTGGAAAGTTTGAGGTGTGGTTGGTTTTTTTGGCGTGGTTGAGTGAAATGGTAGAAAATGTGCAGAAATATGTAAAAAAATGATGCAAAACAGCAGAAATTGTTGAGAAATCTGCAGAAATTGACGCAAAATTGCAAAAAATGTGCAGATGTGTGTGAAAAACGATGCAAAATTGCAGAAAATGTGTAGAAATGTTCAAAAAATGATGCAAAATTGCAAAAAAAAATTTCAAAAATCTGCAAAAAATTTATGTAAAACTGTTAATCTGCATACACTAATGCAAAACTGCAGAAATATGAATTAAACTAATGAATAACAGGAATAACTAGAAAATTCTGATGCAAAATTGCAAAAATCTGCAATAACTAACCACAATAAGTGCAAAAATTGATAAAAACCTGGCAATATCTGCAAAAAACACAGGAAAACAAATAGAAAACTTAGAAAATCAATAAAATAATTGCACAATTCACTCAATCCAACCCCTAAAACACATCTTTTACCTTTTTTTTCATCAAAATTTCCATTCCAGAGTTCAAAACTTAGACGAATCGAGTTTCCATTCAGTTTTCGCATATCTAGAAGACAGCGCCATACAAAAAGACAAAGATGGTTTATGGGTTTGTATGTCAGCCGTCGGTGAACGTGTTTTCAGTACTTTCTTGGACGTCGTCTCTCACAAAGTAAAAAAATAAAAATTTCAATAATTAATGCAAAAAATTTGCATATTTTTTTTTGTTTTGAATTATAATTTTAACCCTTTGTTTTCCAGTTGAGAAACAACAAGCGAGAGAAAGAACTAGAAACGCACGCACAGTTTCTATTGGTCAAATTCAATCATCCAAATCCAAAAATCCGTCGAGTCGCCGATCGATATTTGTCGAGTTTGGTCGATCGGTTTCCGCATTTGCTGTGGAATGGGAAAATTTTACAAACAATGCTGGATATTCTACAAGTTTTAGCTAAGTGTTTGGAGTTGGATGCGAACGAAGAGAATCCGCAGCTGATAGTCCCGGGGACTCCGTATAAGTTGATTCTACAAGATACGCTCGAAGCGAGAGAGGTGAATGGAAATTTTAAAAAAGGATGTGAAGTTTTGGAATTTTTTTTAAAACTGATGCAGGAAAAATGAAAAATATTTGAAAATTTTTGCAGAAAAAGTGCAGATATGTGCATAAATGTGCAAAATTTGAAATAAAAATGCAGAAAATTTGCACATTTCTGAAAAATTTAATGCAAAACAATAAAAAAATGCACAAAACTTGAAAATTTGATCATAAACCCGATACAAATCCCCACAAAACTTGCAAAAAAAAAATTTAACCGCAACCAAATTCCTCTTTCCAGACCATAGTCCGCGACTTCGCAGCCCGGTGCCAAGGAATAATCCAAGAAGCAGTCAAATGGGCACCAAACGCCACACAATCTCACCTCCAAGAATACCTACATCAACTACAAAACGCCAGATCAGGCTTACTATACCACAGCGGCGTCGCCCTCAGCATCGAAAGCGTCTTACAATTCATCGGACTGAACGCTTTTAGCAGCCGATTAGGAGTTTGTTAACATTTTTTTAAAAAATTTTCAAAAAAAAATTTTTTTTTAATTTTTTTAATTTTTTTTTTTAGTCTGTTACGTTGGACAAGCGACCGGTTTGCGTTAAATCCGACGCGTCGAGGTTTATTTCGGCCGTCGCTTTGCGCAGTCGGTATTCCGGAGAGGTTATGGGGATGATTCAGTCGTGCGAGACGCCGGAGCAAAGGGTTAAGCTCAATAAGCAGTTGTGTAATTCGCTGTATAAGTCGTGTCAGGATAAAAGTGAGTGAGGAAAGAGTTGGTGAGGTTTTCTGTGGCGAATTCATTTTTTTTTCTTGTAGATGCGGATTGTTATAAGGCCAATATGTATAGAGCATGCGCATTGTTGATAGCAACAAGTGGTGAGTTGTGCAGAAAATGTGCAAAATTTGATCAAAATTTGCAGAAAATGTGCAAAATTTGATCAAAATTTGCAGAAAAAGTGCAAAATTCAGTAAAATTTGATTTAAAATTGCAGAAAATGTAAAATAAAACTTGAAAGTTTTTGTTTTGATTTTAGGGTTGGATAGGAATTTGTTACACGCGCTGTGTTCGTCGGTCGTTGAGTATTTCATCGAAGATGCTATGCAAGCTGCAGTTGCTTGTTGGGAATGGTTGTTGGCTGCTCGGTCTAATTTGGAGATACAAGTAGGAATGCTGGGGGATTTGCTTTGGGAGTTTGCAGGTGAGAAAGTGGAGGAATTGTGGAAAATACTTCAGAAAATTTGCAAGAAGTAGCAAAATATAACAAAAAATGTTGAAAAAGATGCAAACTGTTGCAGAAATCATGCAAAAACTATCAAAATCCTGCATAAACCTTGCAAAAATGCACAAATTTTTATAAAACCAAAGCAAACTCCCAAAACAAACACCCACCAACCCCTTCAACAACCAAACTAACCAATTCTCCAGTTCCTCCAAGACATGGCAGCAGCCTGGCAAACAACCATCGAACGCCACATGGGAATGTTCTCCGAAGACAAAATGACAGTCAGCCCCTTAGCCGCCTACGAAGGCTGTGACCTGACTCCAAACCCACCTTTCATCACCCCACACACAATGTGGATCAAAGTAAACAAAATCCCCCAAACTCTTCCTCGATAATCCAAAATCTTCCCACAGTTCATAGCGGAACGAATAGAAATCGCCAAATACTGCAGTCTGGAACAAGTGGAGATCTTCGCCAACATGCTGCACAGGTCTCTCTCTATGAGCGTCGGAACAAAAGAAAACTACAAATGCCGGCACGTTGCTTGCATCGGACCGCGCTTCCGGTTACTCTCCTGCGGGCTTTCCCTGCTCCAAGGAGACATCTTGCCGAGAACGTTGAGCAAAAACGTTCTGAGAGAACGGATTTATCTCGCAACGTTGGATTATTTTTGGTGCGAATTCAATGAAATTAAAATGGCGGGTCCTAGGCAACCAACGAAACAAAAACCAAGAAGTAAACGGAAAGAATGCCAATACAGGTCGAACCTCGATATAACGAACTCGAAGGGACCGTCAAATCTGATCTCAATATCGAGAGTTCGTAATATCCGAATTTTTTAACATTGAATGAATGGATAGGAATCCAACCAAACTTTTTAAAAAATGCGTTAAAACGAGGAATTCGCAATAAGCGAGTTCGTAATAACGAGGTTCGACCTGTATAGTCGAACCTCGTTATAATGAAATCAGTTGTTTAGAATGACATTTTTAACATGGGTGTCTATGGGATTTGGAATCTGACGAGATTCCATTATGAATAATTAAATTATTAGGTAGATTGTGCCCGGAAAAGTCACTTCTCAGCATGACATAATTTATGGACGCTTCCCCTAAGCAAGTTTGTAATAGTGGGGGATTTTGTTATAAGGGAGTTCGATCAATTGAAAATAATCAGAGAAAAAGAAAACCATGACCAAACACATTAAAATTCCTTCGTCCAATAACTAATAGACCAATATACCTAGGACCTGTCTTGAAAAATTCTCCAAAGACATTGAAAATAAAGAAATTTCCATTTTCCAGTTGTCCCCCAATGTGTCCGGTCCAAAAGGGCCCTGATTTACAAGAAGACATCCATGTCTTGATCAAATTCTGGCAAAGCATGCATTCAGATAAGAAATATTTACGCGCGACGATGATCGGAGGTATTTTTTGAACGTAAAGTGTGGTTTCTACGTGTTCGATGTAGATGCACTGTAGTGAGTAGTGCGTGTTGCATGGGAATGCCCCAACTGTGTCTTTTTCCAGATATCACTGATTCCACTCAGCCTCTTGCGACTCTAGGTAGCGAACACCGTTACCAGAGCGGAACCGCCGATCTCGCCGGCCGCGGCTCCAGCGGGTGGATGAACACGATACCTTTCAGCAGTAGCATGTCGTCGGTGTCGCGTCGATCGTCTCGCAGCCCCCGGAAAAACAGCACCGACATCGACAACTTCGTCAAAGACTACATGAAGAAACGCAACCTCATCTTGGGATTACTGGTAAGAAATTTTGCGATAAATTTCGCAGATATTTGGAATTTACGAGTTTTACGAAAAAGGCGGTCGAAGTGGAGTTCCTGGTCACGTGGCACAACCCCCTCACACAACCCGAGCTCCACATTCCAGGCGAGGAGACGATAGCGGCCTGGAGGAGCCAGCCGGTGACGGAGAGGATGTGGAGGGACACGGTGCGGCTCGCGTGGGACATCAGCCCGATCTTGGCGGTGTACTTGCCGACCAGGTTTAAGAATTCTGAAGCGCTGGTCAAGGAAGTCTCAAGACTGGTACGGCTCAATCCGGGAATCGTGTCGTCGGTTTCGGAAGTTCTGCAGTACATCATCACGCCGGACACGATTCTCTGCGACGTGCATGAGGTGACTTCGAATTCCCTGACGGGATTCTGACTTAGAGGCGTTCGATCGTAATCCTATCGACGGTTTAATAATTTTCATTTTAGTTGACTCATATCGTAACGTGGGCTTTGGTTCCGCCGGTCAAAGCCCTGGCGTACTTTTCGCGCCAATATCCGCCGCATCCGTTGACCGCGCAGTTCGCGGTCCGGGTGCTCAATGCTTATCCACCGGACGTGGTTCTGTTTTACATTCCGCAGTTGGTGCAGGCCGTTCGCTATGATACGGTACGACATTCCGGTCAACTCGTTCCTTCGCTTGATAAAAGAAAATGTCTTTCAGATGGGATATGTAACTGAATTTATTATCCGCGCCGCTAAGAAATCCCAACTCCTAGCGCATCAACTCATATGGAACATCAAAACCAACATGTATGTGGACGAAGAAGCGCACCAGAAAGACCGTAAGAAGTCACTTGTCCAATTTCAAACTCGATTCATTGAATTTCAAAATTATTAAACTTTCAGCCGATTTATACGAACCGCTCGAAGCCATCATGAACAACATAATAAACTCGGTCTCCGGAGCCGCGAAGCAATTCTACGAAAAGGAGTTTGACTTCTTCGGACGGATTACGGCAATATCCGGTCAGGTAGGTAGGTTGGTATTTTGTTTAACGTCGGCCTAATTTCAATATCCGGGCAGATAAGACCGTTCCCAAAAGGGGCGGAGAGAAAACACGCATGTCTGGCCGCGCTGAGTAAGATCCAAGTGCTCCCCGGTTGTTATCTTCCGTCGAATCCCGAAGCGCTGGTCATGGACATCGACTATAAGTCGGGAACTCCGATGCAGAGCGCGGCCAAAGCGCCGTTCCTCGCTCGCTTCAAGGTCCAGCATTGCGGGATCCAAGAGTTGGAGTCGGTTGCGATGCAAGCGACGCAGGGGATTGTCCATCCGTCGCCGAATGCCGAAGGAATGGCTAATTCGACGAGTTCGCAGTACTGGCAAGCGGCCATTTTTAAAGTCGGAGATGATGTTCGCCAAGACATGCTTGCCTTGCAAGTTATTGGCATTTTCAAGAATATTTTCCAGCAAGTTGGACTTGATTTGTTTTTGTTTCCATACAGAGTTGTGGCTACTTCTCCTGGAGTGAGTTTTCAATTTTTTTTTTAAATTTGAATTCGAATTTTTTTTTTTTTTTTTTAGTGTGGAGTTATTGAGTGCATTCCAAATGCTAAATCCAGAGATCAGTTGGGAAGGCAAACTGATATTGGAATGTATGAGTATTTTATAAAGAAATATGGAGATCCGATGACCGTTGAGTTCCAAGAAGCGAGAAGGAATTTTGTAAAGAGCATGGCTGCTTATAGTGTCATAGGGTTTTTGCTGCAGATCAAGGATAGGCATAATGGGAATATAATGTTGGATACTGATGGGCATTTGATACATATTGGTGAGTTTTTTTTTGTTTTTTTGAGTTTTTGTGTTTTTAAGTTGTTTTTAAGTTGTTTTTTTTTTTAGATTTCGGTTTTATGTTTGAGAGTTCTCCAGGTGGGAATCTTGGATTTGAACCTGATATAAAGCTAACGGATGAAATGGTTATGATCATGGGAGGGAAAATGGAAGCTGCACCTTTCAGGTGGTTCATGGCACTGTGTGCACAAGCGTATTTAGCTGTCAGGTAATAAACTTACACTTTTACATACAAATTACACTTTAAAACAGTAAAAAAAAATTAAAATCCCTACCCCTTTAAACTACTTTAAACCTCTTAAAATGACCTTAAAATCACTTTCCCGACTCTTCTTTGCCGCCATTTTCTTGTCAAGCTGCAGACTTCCTCTTCGCTATTTACAGACCGATACCTTAATGCGTTTTTATTCAATTCCTAGGCCTTACCGCGAGGCAATAATAACATTAGTCTCCCTGATGCTCGACACCGGTCTCCCTTGCTTCCGAGGACAAACGATCAAACAACTTCGCGCACGATTCAGTCCGAACAGCAGCGATAAAGAAGCAGCCGCTTTCATGCTCGGCGTAATTCGACATTCATTTTTAAATTTCCGTACTCGCACGTACGATTTAATCCAGTATTACCAAAATCAAATTCCGTACTAAGTGTATATTTATGTAAATTATAAATTATAAATTAATATAAATTAAAAATCGAATTTATTACTAATTTAATTCGTTAATTGTTACATTGAAATTAAAATAAAATTTAATTTTCCTCGTCACTGTCGTCGCCATCTTTGCTTTCTTCGAACACACATTCGCTCGTTTCTTCGACCTCGTTCGGTTCGACGAGTGCGTGCACGAATTCTAAACGATTTAATGAAATAAAGTGGTTTTATATTTAATAACATACCGTCAAAATCAATTCTTCCATCCCCGTCTAAGTCGACTTCGGCAATCATATCTTCAACTTGAAATAATTTTTTTTCATCAAAATTACAGGTAATAAAAAAGAATTAGAGAAAAACGTCTGTTATCGATTTTCTTACTCTCTTCCTCGGAAAGGCTTTCACCGAGACACTGTAACACAACCCTTAAATCCGATGCGCTAATAAAACCTTATAGAGGAAAATTTATATATTTTTTTCAATTGAAATTCAAATTTTTGTAAATTTTCGAGCAAACCTCGGCCGTGTTTGTCAAAAACCTTAAAAAAACATAAATTAATTAAAAATTTATAAATATTATAATTAAATTAAAAATTACGTTAAACGCTTCTCGTAATTCCTTTTCTTCGTCCTCGGGTGATGACAGTGTACATTTACAAACGTTTGAGATGATTTCGACGAATTCGTTGAACGTGAAATTTCCATCTCCTTTTTTCAAATTCAAAAAAATTTTAAAATCAGTTTAAAAATCGATTTTCACGAATTACCATCGATATCCACTTCCCTTAATATCTGACACAACTCATCCTCTGATGCAAATTGTCCTAAACTCCTCATTACCCTTCCTAATTCACCTTTTGTGATCGATCCATCGCCATCGCGGTCAAAAAACTGAAACGCCTGACGAAATTCTATGAAAAATTGAAAAAATTGAAAAAATTCAATAAAAAATCAAATAAAATCCACAAAACCAACCGGCCAACTGCGCTTCAGTAAGTTTTTTCTTCTCTACGTCCTGAAATCACAAAATCAGAGAATAAATTCACAAAACTCCACCAAAACGTGTCAACGTCAACAAAACCCACCGACATAACATTCAAATGTGATGAAGGACAGCCGACAAATAGGGGACAGCAATCCCGCGCCAGCTTGTGACGGATCGCCCGAACTACGCCGGAACGTCTAGTATCAAACATCGGTTCTGCCGATCGATAGAAACGTGAAAGGAATGTAATTTATATCGTATAGTCAGCTGGTCGAAGCGTTGCTTAGCAATGGCAGCTTGATCTTGACGGAATCGATGGAATTAATGGAATTTTTTCATATGAATGAATATAAATTCCTCCGTATTTTGCTGGATTAATCATTTAATCAAAATTCAGGCTAGAAAAGCCAAAGGGTGAGAGTTTATTAAAATTTTAATTCAATTAGTTTAATTATAAACGCCCGCCATTTCGCGTAACGTCGTTTTACGTGGCTTTGCGCGGCTTCACTGCACTGTTTGCTACGCGGCGAAGCCAATTTGTTGTTTTCCGCTTTCAGTTTGAAGTTTGGACACAGTTTGGGACATTTGTGCATCGATGACAAACTTCCAGACAAACTATACGTAAATATGATGAGTTGAGGAAGGATTTTATTGATTTTTATTGATTTTTATTTGAATATTACGATTTTAGTCTTTGCTTTTGTATTTGTACGTCAATGCGTCTCAGGTACACACTTTAGTTCCGCTATGTCCGGTCCAAGAATGCGAATACAAAGAATTAAAATCAAAATTGAGGAGTAAAAAACGGATTCCGATGTGCAATTACTCGGAAAGTGCAGCATTGGCAACTCTAAAGGTATAAAAAATTCAAAAAAAATTCAAAAAACACCAATTTTAATCATTTTTGACATTTTTAGAACTTTTTGAAACGTCTTCCACATCCTGTTTTGGATAAAGAGAAATGGACGAGTACTTGTTACCGTTTTTTCCTCGAAGATTCGTTAACGGAGCCTAAAATCAAAGAAATGGGACGCGAAATTGTAGCGTAAGTTTGTTTAATTAATTATAAATTATATTTTTCATCGTAAATTTAATTTATTTTAATTTTTAATGTAATATAATTTAATTAAAGCGCTGAAGCGTACAACATGACACCAACCGAGAAGATTTTATTCCGGCATCTCGTCGTCGTAATCCGCGAAGCCGCCAAAGACCGTAAAAGAAGACGAATACAATTCGACCGATTAATTACGATCCTCGATTTCATCGGACCAACATTAATGCGAACCAAAAGCAACGCTTTCAGCAGACCGAAACCAAAAGACACAGTAATTTTAAAAATCCCAGTTCACTTGTGTTCACAACTGAACTGGAATTTCACACTTAAGTCCCTAAACACCGCTAAACACCAAAATTAACAATTTTTTTTGAATAAATCACAGATGGACGGCATCGACAAGGTGTTCCTAACCTTCGTCGTTTGTTTCGCAGACGAAATCTACGGTCATGACATTCAAAATTTTTTCCCGCCAAAATCCGCATTTAAAATTCGTCACACTTTTGAACGATCTTTCCGGTTATTTAATCCGTATCACGATTAAAATGTATTAAAATGAGAGGAAATAAAAACAAACGAGATTTTAATACGATTTGTTTATTTATTCAATTATAAATATAAAAATATAAATATAAATCACATAACTTGATTAAAATGTATATAAAATTCTATTTCTAAATATCTAGCAAGAATAATAAGTTTATTTTAAATTATTATTATAAATTTACAAAAAATTAATAATATTATTAATAATACAAAAAATTATAAACTATTTTTCAATTTTTAGTGTTGTACTCTTTGATTGTCATCTAAAAATCAAATTCTACGACCGGTTCTTCTATTTTATTGATTTTTCTACGATTTTTTAAAATATATTATTGGTTATTAACTAGTTTTTTATGTCTTTGAATTCGTAAAAATACTATTTTTCGTTTTTCTCGTTGATGTGATTCACTTCGGCGACCACATTCAACGTGTTGATCGGCACGGGCGACCGAGCGACCATTTCCGCTTCCGATATCCCGTGTTTTCGTAATAGTGCACGAAGGGCTTCGATTTCTTCTTCTTGAGCTGCGCAGTAGTCGCGAAATTTGGATAATTCTTGCTCTAAAGCTTCTTTGGCACGTTTTTCCTTGTGTAGACGACGCTCGGATTGCAGTTTGACCGACATAACGATGCCTGAGTGAAAAATTAAAAAAAAATTAATAATAAACGTAAAAATAGTCGAATTATTTGCAATTTTAGCGTTAAAATTCCAAAAGTAAACAAACTAAACTCAATTTCCGTTCAAAAATTCAAAAAACAAACAATTTTCACTCAAAATTTAAAAAATTCACCAAAAATAACCTAAATATCACTACTATAAATCATCATAAATACCGTTTAAAATCCTCGTGACTCTCCACAACCGGAAAATAATGAGCAACCCGAGTCCATTAACAGCCGAATGTATATGATTATACGCTAAATCTAACGCAAACGAAATTATGACCACAATGGCATCAAAAATCTCCAACTTATGATGAAAAAACTCGAGTCTGAAGGCGTACAACTTAACAACAATCTCAACGAGGAAAACACTAAGTACAGTAATACTTAAGTAATGAAGCACCTAAAAATAAAATTTAAAAAAATCAAAATTCATCAAAATTCGACAAAAAAATCACAAAATTTCATCAAAATTTGACAAAATTCGACAAAATTTCATCAAAATTTGACAAAATTTGACAAAATTTGACAAAATTTCATGAAAATTTCACAAAATTCCACAAAACTCCACAAAAAATCACAAAATTCCTCAAACCAAACCTCAGCGATCTCATTTTCGTGATCCTTCGACTCCAAATCAATCAACAACTCCCCAATAACGAGCAAACAGTCAAAAATAACCAAAATCACAACCGCGACCTACAAAAAAAACCAAAAAACATCTATAAAATCCAAAAAAAAAAACATTTCCCTTCACTTTACTTGAAATTTATGACTGTGCAACACACTAACGACTCTTTCTCTCCCCGTTTGCATTTGTTGTATATTATGATCCTCCTCGGTCGTCACCGAACTGGTCGTATCCTCCTTCATAATGATTTTTTCAAGGTTTTCGCTCAGCCTGTGGTGATTATCCATCCTGAAAATTAAAAAATTAAAAAATAAATATAGAATTACGTGTTATCGTTACATCAGAGATAAAATTGAAAAATAATTTCACAATTTCCGAAAATGTGATTCAATTTTTGTTATTTTTAAACGCGTTTCATTGAATTTCGTGG
>JAQIXT010001751.1:0-13810 GCA_034700445.1 Stenotaenia linearis
TTGAGCGATCGGTTCATTAAAACTGTAAAACGACACCGAAAGTAACGTTTTAATTGATTTAAGTGAAGTTTTGATGGCATTTTTTACAATTTTTAATTTTTTTTCGCATTTTTGGCTTTAAAGGGGTAAGATCTATCAATCAACGGTAGACTGACGGCGCTAATAAATTGCAACGGGCCCCACGTTCCAATTAGTGCCCGCTTGGTTTGGCTGTACCCATGATGGCGGCAGGTGTCGTTTACGAACGCCCAGACCCAATCAATCACAGCAACTCCCATTTTGGTGAGCTAACCACTCGAACACATCGCTGTTTAAGTGGCTGCCAACTCCAACAGGAGATAAGTCTCACGTTTCCTCTTCCGGTCACTTTCAAGACAAAATCCAATTCCTTTCACACTTTTTCAGTTTCATCTTTCAGAGAAAAAAATTTAAAAAAAAAATTATTGATCAAAAGATTAAATTTATTGTATAATATCACTAATGAGATTAAATGAATTTCGTAATTAATTTTTTTTTAATATCGAGAAGTTTTTTTTTTTATATTTATGAACGTATTTAATGCTTTTATTTATGGAGTGTTGTCGTCTTTTTATTTCTCGATAGCTTTCTATTTATTAATTGTGTCAATTTGGCACGGATGAGTAATTTTTGTAGCTGTTGACGCCCGTAAATCATCGAATGGGTATTAATGGAATGAAAAACATTCATTTCAGTCGATATTTTGTCCAAATAACACTTGATTTGTTAATTTTTTGTTTATTTTTAGGCCTTTTTCTGGACATAAAGAGTTGAAATCACTTTGTCTCGTCGATTAGTCTCGGTGCAATAACCGTTCTTGATGAGTCATCAAAAGGGATCATAACGGAGAATATATCGTGAGTTCTGTTTATTACACGAAGAGATTTGCTTCTTAAACTCACATGTTTTTATTTCCTCCAGAAACTCGTTATTTTTACATCATGGACTCGGAAGAAGAAAATCTCCATCAAGGTTTGATTGATTTCTAAAATTTCTTAATTTCGAATCGAAATTAGAAGAACACGAGGAGATTTCTTCTAATTACGATCGATTTAATGCGATTAAACGGGAAAAAGGCTTAGAAGAAAGTTTGCGTGCGCATCGTCCGTTTTGCATTTATTAAATGCGTTGAAATGCAGAGCCAGGGGAATGAGTTTAATAAGACTTCATCAAATGGACTTTAATGAATCGGCTGTACAGTCACGTCATGACGTGTGCAATAGTGCAATAGCAGCGATATCGCGCACGGAATGGAATAACTCACATTCGCCAAGTGTTTTATCAATCAGATTTAATTAGCCTAATTGGCAGCACCAAATGTGGTAATGAAAAATTCCTCTTCGATCGCTCGTTTGGACTAGAAATAATATTTTCAACTGTGAGTTAGAAATTTATTAGATTTGAGAATTATAGTAAGAAAGAAATGGAATTGTGCGAGTAACTATTGTAAGAAGGTAATATTTGTTTCATGTTTATCCTTGTAAAAGAGTATATAAGACTAACTTGAGTTATCGGAAAAATCGAGTATTTGAATTGAATTTTCTTTAAATTCTAAATATATCATTCTTTTCCGATAACGCAAGTTTTGTCGTTCTACAACTCTTTACAAATAGTTATGAAAAAAATAGCGTTTCAATGGGAGATGTATCATCGAAGAGTGAAATTAATTTGAAATCATCTCTTGTTCGTTTGCTGATTTTCCACATGTCTGATTCTGGATGATGATTTCATTGCATTCGTCCGTCATTGAATGATGGAATTGTTGAAACGGAACTAAAAAGAATTGTTCTTTTTTCTTATTTTTACTCCAGTCTTAATCGAATTTGACAAATAATCTAATTTCGTGTTCTTTATTCGCTTCCGAAAAAAGAGAAAAATGTGTTTATACTAGTTAGATTTATGGTAAAAGTTAGAGTGGGGGCACCGGGGAGGGGTAGTGGAGATATGAAGAACGAAATTGGATGCAATCAGAGGGCAGGTGGAGAGGCTCATTGATTCCTGCACCGAATAGCGAGTCATAAATTAGTTAGAGCACACAACGCAACATTCTAATGAACTATCCCAGCCTCTTTAATGGGAAAAACGATAAAGCCCGTTGGTCTATGCGTGCGGTCGAGGCCTCGCGTTGTACCCATTCTCCACCCTACTTTGCCATCCTCGGTCAATAACACGCCCGCACTGATAAACAAACCTGAGTATTAAGTTTCCACGGACACTTAGTCGGGATTATTGACTTTTTTTTTTTTTCTTTTTTTTTTTGGGTGGTGGTGAAGGGGTTGGATTTTTGTTGGATTTTTGTTTTGGTTTTATCAGTTTTTAATCGTTGCGTGTGAATGTTGTGGGTGGGGGGTTGGAGCGTGAAGTTGGTTTTTGTTTTTGATTTTTGCGAATTAATTGTTTTCGGTTTAAGACGTTTTTAGGTTAATGTTGTTTTTGGTGATGGGATCGAGATTTAGGGGTTTATGGGGTTTCGTTTTTGGTAATGAAGTGGAATGTAAGTGTAAGGTTTGATGAGTTTCAAAATACCATATTTGGTACCAAATATCCAAATACCAAATTTGATACTTTCAGTTTAAAAAAAAAAAAAAAATCACTGAGCCTTAAATTTCAAGATAAAACAAACCATTTTAGCATACTAAGCCAACACCTTAGCCCACAGTTTGAGCACTTAACCGTTGATGACGAAATTCAATTAAAACCAAGTGTAGATTGTGAAAAATGCTCGCTACTGCGGGTATTCCTAATTAGGGAGTTCATTATCAAAAGTAAAAGTGAAGCAGGTTTAGCCAACGCAAGGGGTGGGTTCGGTAAAAAGGAGTAGGCAAAAGCTCACAGTATTAACCGTGTTCGAGTCATTAGTGCTCGTGTGAGTTCGTATTTGTGAAATAAAGTTGGTTGCCAGCGTTAATTGAAGCGTGTCTCGTTGCCTAGGTGAAGTGTACCGTTACTAAATTGGATGCTGTGGTGATGTCACACGTGTGAGTTGTAATTTATTTTTTTATATCGTTTTCCGCTCGTAATTGAACCTTTTTTATTCTTTTCTCGTATGAAAAACACTTTTGGAGGAAAAATTTAATTTTTCACATATTTATATTTACTTTTTAATCCTTTGAACCCCGAAAAGGTGTTTAACTGTCGAGTCACTTTAAACGGAAAAGGAGCTTTTCTTTTTCCGGTGGAGTGAACTGAAATCGTTGGCGCCGAGAAAAGTGTAGATCAAGAATTAGAGGAGGCGTCGAGATAGAGAAAAAATGGGGTGGGGGTATGAATATCGGCGTTGCGAGAGGCCCTGGGGCGGTGGGGGTCCCCAACGAATGATTATCCGTCTTGATTTGCTCTCTGTTTGAGCTCGTATTGGTTCTGCTCGGCTGCTCGCGTTGCGCTTCGGACGCCGTAAAGGTCATTTAGGGAAGGTGAAGTTGGAGATAGACAAGCTGATGAACGTGGAGATTAGTTCCCAGCTGGCCCGACCCTGCCATTTTTTGATTGATTGATTGGGTCCAAGTGGGTGTTTGGATTTAGGGGTTTGGATTTTTTAAAAATATTTTGGATGATAGAAGTTGCAGTTTTTGGAATTTTTCAATGATCGAAGTTGGAGTGTGTTATTTAGGCTTGAAGTCGTTTTGTTGATGAATTTAAGATTGTAGTGATGTGATTGTACTCTGTGTGGAAGGAATGGACTGCGCCGTGGGTTTTATATGAAGATTTTATTTAAAATATGATATTAAACAGTTAGTTATCAAATTTTCAAATTTTTATGTTGATTTACATCAATTTGATGTCAAATTTAGCTCTAGTTGATGCTGAGATGTTGAATAAACATGGAATTTAAGTCAAATTAGCATCAACAAGGTGAATTGATGTGGAATTTAGGTCATAGTGGCATCAACAAGCCGAATTAACATGAAATTTAGACAGAAATGTGCTGTTAAAATTTTATTTCTATCACTAGTTCTCCCTCCCCCCCTCTTCTCGGTAAGAAAAAAGAAATTGCAGATAAACCTAAGAACTTCTTTCTTGAGAGTAAAATGCATCCAGGATTCCAAATTTATTATTATTTTCATTGTAAAATTAGTGTGAATACCTTTCATACTTAAAAAATCCACATTTATTTCCCAAAAACCAAACTAGTTCCAAGAACCAGAATTATTTTAGCAACCGGTTCTATAAATGTAGTGCGAACCCATAGTAGCGCACCAACAAATTTAGGCAGAATTGCCATACAACGACAATACACCATTTTTCTTAATTACTCACATACACATACAACCCCTCGAATCCTTTCGATTTAAAGTCAATTCCAAGATTAGATTTTCTAATGTAATTGAATTAAATATTTTTTCCCCATATATTTTTTTGAATGTTTGTTCTTCAGATTAACCCACAAACTATATTTGTTTTGTAAAGAGAAAAATTCTTTGCTAGCAAAACTTTTTTTTCTCTCTTTTTCCACAAATCAATTACTGATGAGTATGAAATAGAAAAAAAAATTGCACCATCTCCTGGGAAATCCATTGTGGAGACCAAAGTTGATGAAACACCCTGGCCATCCACAAGTTTGTGTCTTTGAACTCAAACACTTTTCTTATCGCTTATGAGTGATGAGCAATTCCTAACATGTGTCACATATTGCATTATATAATTTGTAGCTTTCAATTTGCTAATGGCATCGATACAATTTAACCGTAACCATTATCATAATTAAATTGGAAGAGTAGAAAATTACATATTTCAGTGTGATGTTTCTTCCTTCTTCTAAGTGTAGCCCTTCTTAGGAAGAAAGTGTAGCTAGATGAGACCGAGAAAACACATCTTATTTCGTTCAAATCATTTATCAGACTTCCCCATCTCATCTCTTTCTTTTTCTCATGCCAAACACACATCCAATTAACAATAGAGAAATACAATTCAAAATTCAATGTCAAACACAATTATTCTTACATCACTATCACTGATTCACACTTTCTTGGATTTCAATTGTATTTATAAACTTAAATTAAACTAAATCTATTATAAAAATCAAGTCTCGTTTCATGCTAATATCTCGACTTCTTATCGCTTTTTCTGATATTGGATACAAGACGTGGATTTCTAACAAGTTTATTATAACGAGAGTCAATTGGGTCGTGAAATACGGGCTCTGTTTTTGCTGACAAATTGTACATATGGGTTGTAAGGGTCCAGATGACCATCTCCATCCAATTCGCTGCAGGCTTTTACTGGAGATGCGTATCACCAAGAGTGGACACTGGCCGCTCTTTTGTCTCTTGTCTCATGCATTTATTCATAAATTTATTAGCGAAGTAAGGGTCGTAATTTTTTTTCTTACAATGTTATCTCGCGAATTTGCATGCAGGGTAATGTAAAAATGTAGTGGAAAGACATTTTTGTCTTTTACGACGTTTTTTATGTTACAACTTCCCGAGTTTTAACAATTGTTGATTCGAGTCACTTTCGATTGTGTAAAGTAGAAGATTCTAAATCCAGATTTATATTTTTTCATTAAATTTGTTATAATTAGGTTGTAAACAGTTCGTTTTTTAATTTTTTTTAAAGTTTTTGTATTTTTTTCCAATTTTTTCATTTTTAGATAGAAATAATTTGAAATGTCACGCATAAAGGCTTAAATGTATATAATTTTTTTGCTGATAAATTTAATTACGGTAATTTTTTTCCCTGCAAATCATACGGCCGTAATTTGTTGCTGTAATTACGGGATTAGACGTACATTGAATCGTTAATTAAAACCTTTTTTCACTTTAATTAGACACGACATGTCCACTATTTATTATTATTAAAATTTTTTTCTTTAAGCATTTAATTTTTATTAATTGGGGTTAAAGAATGTAAATATAAAAGGTATTTCTAGTTTGATAAAATATTCATTACGAAATGGTTTTAGTGTTTATGATTGAGATTTATATTGCCATTTGCTCGATGGGCCTCAAGTAGCACATCAATTACTCACAAGTGGTTGTAACGTTTACCGTTTAGTATATACAAGGTCAGACGTGTGATTTGATCATGCAAGTTATTCAATTATCTAAATTGTTTTTTCTCGTTATCGAATGATTAAATTCATGGTCGGAATTGGAAATGTCAAATCCATTAATTTTATTAAGTGGACAAAAATGCAAAACTTATTTTTGTTGTGTTTAGGGGCCGTTCATAAAATATGTAATGCAAAAAATAGTGATTTTTTGACCCCAACACAACCCTCTCTAACACTTTAGTAATGCAATTGGTAGTCCCCTCCATGAAACATAACATTCTTTACTCGGCCTACATCTAAATACAAAATGCAAAAATATGATTTATATAAGTTCTTTTAACTATTTTCCTCTCAATTTTTGTTTTTTCTTCATTTTGCTTTCATTTTCCCAGAGGACATCATGATTGTGGACTCTGAAACCTCGGTAATGTTTGGTCCACCTGTCTCCGAAACTATACAAAATACAGTCGGACCCGCCAGTAGCGACCTTGGCTATAGCGTCAACGCGCTTATAGCGTCACGTTTGGTGCGGTCCGGCCAACACTTTGATGCTGTAAGTGGATTCGCTTGTAGCGTCAACCAGCTTATAGCGTCAATTTAAGCCCAGTCCCTTGATTGACGCTATAAGCGGGTCCGACTGTACTGTATTTCCTCTAGGCAACGTAACCACCTAAAAACCCCTCCCCCTCCCCCTCTTAACACATTGTCACCTTTGTTGAACCCCACCTCCTCCTTTGAGAGTTAGGTATTTTATGAACAGCCCCTTATCTGATAACAGTGATAATAATAATTTGATGAAATACTGCTAAAGCATTTGCCAAGAATGTTTTCATTAATCAAGAACGGAAGTTGGAGGTTCGGAGACGATCCGACCGAAAAAGATCCTTCGCAAAATAATATTTATAATCGATTTTTTAAGTTTTCCTACTTTTCAAAGCCAATTTAAATTGACTTGCTCGTGCCCTCGCATGAATTTGTATGGGAAGTGACGTGAGTATTGTAAAGAGTCGATGGAACAGCTAGTACGAATATGTCCATCGCATTTCTCCTCTTTTCAAAACGATTTAAATGGGTTGGGACTTGTGGGGAATTTTTTGAGGGTGGATGGATGTAGATAGACGAGTTTCGTTTTCAATACCATTCAACGAAGATAAACATATGGAATATTGGCTCTCATTTCTCACAATACACTATTATATAAATATGGATTACGCAGATTGCGTGGAGGGAAAGCAATTTCTCCCAGTTCCTCGTCGTTTAACAAACGTAGGGCAGGGAAAACAATTCAGCAGCTGCTCTAGTCGCTGTCCAGAGCGGTCTAATGATGGCAGAGTAGCCGACACCTTTTCCTTACCCGGGGGGATAACAAGGAAGTGCTTTTAAAAGGGGAATTACTTGATTTTGTGGGAATTTAGAACAACTGTTTTAAAGTATTTAGAAAAATTGTGTATGGAATGAACTGTGGAAGCGAGTTTAGCGTATTGTCAATGGGTGATTTGATTAATGTCAGTAAAAGTACAAAAAGAGAGAAAGACGATGTTGCTTGAGATCGCCCACTACTATGGCCATACGCAACCTGTCACAAAACAAAAAACTTTACACAGATTTGAATCTAAGAAAGCCGTATACCTTATTTCTTTGATTAAAGGCTGCTGTCGAATAGAGGACGTGTTTAAACAAAGGAATTGTTTTCATTGCACTTTATTCTACATTATGTGAAATAAAGGTCATGGCCTCTAATTAAAGAAATAAGATACTCCGTTTAGCCGGCATACCAGAAAATGCGGTATTATTTGACTTCTAGTTGTGGAAAATTATCTCAAATTCCATGATATTGCCTGAGAATTCAGAACTCATTTTCTGGCATGCCGGCCTTAAATAAATAGAAGAGTTTGCTACTCTTGCTAGTGGTTAAGTTCAATTTTGTTAAGACAAAGCCAGTGTAGAATTATAGTCAGTTTTGTTACTGAAGAGGAGTCTCGAAGGATTCTGGCTGAGTTTACAAGTCTTGTCCATTGAAATTTGAATTGAATTGGCCGTTTGGCTTGTTAGTTGAGTTTGTGGGGAGTTGATTGGAGCCGAGCACTTATTAGTGTAGATATCGACGTTATAATCACATCTCATCGCATGAAATGTTTACACGCATCTCGCGTTTCTCAAAGATAAAAATGCTAATTCGGTTGTAATAGCAACAGCGTGTGCTGTGTGCGATAGACGGCGCTGCACGTTGCTTGACCCTGGGGGCGCTCGGGCCATCCATCTTCAGTGGCTCGTGACCTGTCGCATGGGTTGCGAAGAGAAGAAGCGCAAGAGAGGTACGCAGTTATGGAAGCAAAGGTTCGGCTTCACCATTAGCAAGTCAAAAGCAGTGCGCCGCTGCAGCTAAAATGAATTTTTCTTTTGTTTACATAAATTCCGTATAATTTTAAAGAGATAAATGTTAATGATATGCCACCGATGTCCAATTTAAACGGTGCGGAAAGTACTTTTACAAAACCAAAGGGTTCGACCTCGGTATAACGAATTAAGGATTCCGACACATCGGAGAAGTGATAAAGGGTTGATGAAGATTAAATGGATGGATAGATACTGCTTTAGGTCGCCAACAACTACGGCGGCCATTTACACGACCTGCAACAATACAATGTATTCACACAAATTAAAATATTTACACAAGTTATAATCTTTATACAAGTCAATATCTTCAAATGAAGTCAGGGACAACCAATGGAACAAAAACCAAAAAGTGAAAAGAAAGAAAGCCACGCAGAAGAGACAAGATTAAACGATAACCAAACAAGATGGGCGATTCCAGTGGAGAGCTCAATTGATTGGTCAAGTTGACGATGGAGTGGATAAGCGTCCTAAGAAGAGACGAGGCCGAGAAGGTGAAATTAATTATTCGCGAAGACAAGTCGGTTACGATCCTCCAAATCGGAAACCTTAAACGAAAAGGTCCGACATTTGAATTCGAAACGCTTTTTTACGACATTTTTTTTATTTTTTTTATTATTTTTATTTTTTCTGCTCCCATCTTATCCTTTTTGGCTTGGTGATCCCTGGCTCGTTCCGAAAGAGTGCACGCTTCCGCACTGGCGGTGTGCCAATGCTCCTCTCTCACTTTGAATCTCACCTTACAACGACGTGGGTGGAATCATCAGCGACAGATTGAAAAGGGCTCCTCGTTCCCAATCACGGCGCAAAACTGGTCCCAGAGATGTGCATGCGATGTGTGTGTGTATGTGCGAAGGGTCTTTGCCATTCGCTTTATAACTACGCTCGCAGAAGACGACGTGGTCGTCACCGAAGAAATAAAAGAAGGAGAAGAGGAAAAAACGAAATAGGAACGGAGTAGTGGGGGAGAAGGGCGATACGTTTCATTTTCCCGTCACGCAAAAAGCGAGAGGGGGAAGGATCACTTAATTCGAGAGCGGCCTTTTCTCAATGGGACGCGAGACTTGTCAAGATAGGGGTAAGGTGACAGATCAAGACCTGGAAGAGAATTTAATGGCTTCTTTTGTAGTGGTTTGTTTTGAATGATTTTTTTTTTATCCGAAAAAATTTAATGCGGTTTTATAAGGAAATTGAAATTTGATTTTCGGGGTGCTTTGTTGGTTAGGCTTTGCTGCACGGTTCGAATTGATATTTGTCCTAACGTGTCGTCGTGTGGCGTCTTCTAGCGAGAGCGGTTGTTAACCTTTGAGTTTGGATTGATTTTACGGTATTTTAAGTTGAAAAAAATTCATAATTAATAATTAATGGAAAGTTATTTTGGAAAGTTGGCGTGAATTTAATGCATTTCCCGAGAATAAGGGATTAGAGGAGAATAAATGAGTTAATTGAATTAAAACGTCGCTGGATTTTTTTCTGAGATTTCTAACTTTTAAAGGGAGCAAAGAGTTGATTCGGTATTGAAAAGATATAAAATTGTCAAAAAGTATATTCATCAAGAAATGCACTTTACCGAGAGAAGTAAAGGGGCAGATATTTGCTACTTTCCATTGCCTGTCTATTTCGTTTAACGAAAAAGGGTCTTGCGCACGCATTTGTGTGAGCGTTGCACTTAGATGGAAGTAAAATTGAGAGAAGGGCAAAGATAAAAACGTTTCTTCTCTTGGAAATGGCAGCAGCCTTCACTTTTCTTAATTAGTTTAAGTTTCTTCTTAATCTGAATTAAACGAATGATTTATGATTACTAATTGCGCCGATCTGCCAAAGGCAAATCCAATTTAGATCATTTTGGAACGAGAGGTTTTATTAAGCCAATTAAAACACAATTAACTCCATCTTTTATTTTAATTTTTTTAAATTTTTCCGATTTTCTAAATGTTTTTTTAACTTTTATTTTATTTTCTGACAAGATGGATCGGTTAATTTTCGGAGGCATCGAAACGTGAAATTGATAAACGCTTAATTAATCGTTACTAATCATCTCCCGCAAATTTGATCTTATTTTATTAAGTTTATTCATTTTCTTCTTTCTTTGAGCAATGCAAAACTTGTTGTCGCTTATGTGTGAAATGTTCCTTTAACTCGGCATCATTAGGTCGGATTCTCGGTTTCGATTTTCGCGGATGAAGACGAAACTCCCACGAGACGAGTTGTTTTGCCAATGATTATTACACGGTGCATGCGCACAAGGCTTTTAGTGAGGAGAGAAGACGTATAATGGTGTTATAAGCAATCTATCACGGTATCAAAAATTTACCGCGAGTAAACTGGATAATCCGGATAATCGGAAAATCCAAATAATTGATTTAATAATCCGTATAAACGAGTCCTAACAATGTCGGCAGAATCACGCGAGGTGAAGGAACCAGGGGAACCACGAGGAGATAGAGAGATGGATTTTACCCCTTCCCTTACCCTCCTACTCTCCCTGTTAGAGGAAAGGCAGGTTTCGATCTAATTCGCCGTTAATTATCGCAGTTTTTAAGCCTAATTTCGCTTTACTCGCCAGCTCTTCTCATTCCCACTGTTTGATGGCGAACTGACAGAACAATGGCATAGCAGGGTGACGGGTGGCGGAGTTTGCATGCGCTGCATCGGTCCTACGTCACTCACGCGGTCGGTTGTCTGGGACTACTGACACGCAAGGATATGAAGGGAGAGTTGCTGGCAGTTTACCCCCTTATTCACGCGATTACTAATGGCTGATTGGACGAAACCGGCGAGTTTCGTGACCAAAGTTGGTCGCTTGCAAATCGAAGGGCGAAGGCTGGAAATAGCTGTTATTAGGATTTAAATTTTTTTCTTCAAACACAGCACCCAAGTGGGTGTCGGGATGGTTCCACAAGTATCAAAGCGCCTTTATCTGTGTTTATTATAGTCCTCTGAAGCCCATTATAAGTGAGATTGAAGTTTGACATGTAACGAGGGTTGCTAAATTATTAACATTAGTATATATCCACGTAAATAAATAACGACTTTTTTATACTGTGTAAATTGAAATGTACGGTAAATAAATTATTTACCACGTGATTTCTCCTTCAAATATTTTTTAGTTTTTACTTAACAAAATTAAATTAAAATTACTTTGATTTGATGTGGATTTTTTTCATTTGTGGTACGAAAAGATTTAATATGACGTCATAATAAAGTAGGAGTGAGTTACGGTACTTAGAAAAAGATGAAAGGTATTGTTTTTGGGGATTTGTGTGTATTGTCAAGTTGACCGGTGAGAGAGCGGCGTTAAAATCAATGCCGTGTCCATGTATTTTTCTTCGATTGCTCTTCTGGTTTCCCTCCCCCTAATCCCCGTCGGGTTGGCGGAGTCGACTCGCCCTGCACTCGGGGTTGGTAATGCTCGCGCTGCCGTGCCGTCGGTTGTGTCGGCTCCGCTGCGTGTGGCACCACATTCTCTCGCTGCCAGCCGTACGGTACAGTACCGAGGACTCTAGTGTGTGTTCGAGTACATCGGAGTGACGTGACACGTCAAGGACTTAAAAGAAAAACGTCGCGGGTATTTCCCCCACTTTTTTCTTCGAGCGGCAAATCCCACACGGTCCGACCGGATTTCCGTGTAGGAAACTGATCGGTCTTAGTTTCTTACTGTTCCACGTTGTTGCTTCGTGTCGATGTTCAATGCCATGCGGGTGAGTACAGTTGACCTTAATCAGGGGCAAAAAAATTTTTTTTTTTTAAATTTTCAAAATTTTTTTTTTAAATAAAAAAATTAAATTAAAAAAATTAAATTTTTTTTTTCTAAAAAAATTTAAATTTTTTTTATTAACTGAAAAGCTGTTATAACGAATGTCAGTTGTTGGTTTATTTATTGCAGTTTCGGAAGTTTTTCTACCCTTTACTCAGCGTGATGGGTTAACGTGAATTAATTATTTAATTAATAAATTTAATTAGGGATTAATAATTTATGGTTGTGTAAAGAAAATGTCAGTTTCTCTCTGGGTTTGGTCCGATGCCAAAGTGTAATTGAACAAATGTTATAACGATGCCGCAGGTAAATTTGTTTGTAGTTGCTCTTTTGTCTCGTTACGTCACAAGACAAAGGTTTTTCTTGTTGCGTACATAGCCCCGAGCTTATTTGTTTGGGCGGACCGGGCCGTCTGGTGAGGGCGATGATGAATGATACTCACCTAACACCGATCATTAATCACGCACTCTAAACGGGGGTCTGGAGGTGGAGGGGCTTTGTTTGAAAGGTGTGGCGCTCGACGATTTGGAAGGATTTAAAAGAGACAGAGTGCGCGTGAAAGAAAATGTAAAGGAGAAATTTTCACGTCTTCATCGGTGAATAAATTGGGGGTAGTGGGGTTAAAGGGGAGTTTTTGGGAGTTTGGAGTTTGGTAGTTGTTTTTTTTTAAAGTTTTGTGTGGTTTAGTGTTTTGTTTAATTAAAGGTGAGGTTGTTGGATGTGTTGTTGTTTTTATTAAAGAGGAATGTTTTGGTAGTTAATTAAAGTTTTTTTATGGTGATTTATGACGATTTTAGGTAGTTAAGGTTAACTGGTAGATAGTTTTGGTTGATTTTAGCTTATTTTAGCCAATTTTTCTCGTTTTTTAACTATTTTATTGTCTCTTAAACAAATTTCAGACATATTTTTGTCAATTTTAGTTAATTTCAGACAAATTTATGTAAATTTTTATTAATTACATACAAAATTTTGATAAAAATGACAAAAATTTGACTAATTTCATGCAAATTCCAGTCAATTCCCCAACTACAACATATACTTCAAAAATACACAAAATTCCAATAATTAAATTCAACCAATTAACCAATACACAACAAACTCCAAACTCCAATTCCTCCCTCCTCTATTCAATTCCCACTTTTTCCTTCCGTTAATAATCAGCTATTATATTAAAACTAATTAAAGCCGCCATTGAAGAGTGCACTTCCTCTCATCACTTGGCTACCCAGCAATACAACGAGGGGCAGCTGCATGTGATACATTTCATGCCACCCAATAACAGTAACTCTTTAAGCTCTTTTTTCTCTTTTATTTAAATCCCATCATAATAGGTACAAGAGTGGCTTAATCATCACACCGACATCTGTTAGGAATTTTCTTTGATCGGCCCTGCAGGGGCTGATGTTTGACCATGAGGCCCTTATTTGTGCTCCGCTCATGCGCAACAGGAGTTGGATGGAGTGGGGGGTGGGGAGTCGGTGAACAGACTCATTCACGTGCGAAAACGAAGCGTGTTAGATTGAAAGGGTGGACTATTGTATGGTGAATGCAAACTAGATGGTTCACACAGGAATAAGATAGAGTAAATGGTTTTACTGTTGAATTTTTTTTTTTTTTTTTTTTTTTTTTTTTGGGGGGGGGGGGGGTTT